>APFE030377797.1:50202-104437 GCA_000404065.3 Pinus taeda | reverse complement strand
GAATTAAACTTTTAACTCTACCTACAAATCTACCTCTAGAATCTCTTTCCCTATGCATATAATTTTTGTTATTTTTCTATAAAAAGAAAGGACTCCTATTTACACTTCCCCGGAAATGATGCCAAAATGTTTGGTGATTTAATTAACTTTAAATTACTTGCATAAATTATCAACTAGAGCTAGTAAGCTGATGAAGTGTAAGTGTACTTTATGTTCTAGAAACCCTCAATTATTCACACCTCTAAATTAAACTAAGTTATCAAAATATATATTCTAAATAAATTTATTGGAATGCACATGAGTAGAGCAATTTATCCCTAGAAAATAAAATGATCACACTTTTTTATCAACTACTTCAAAAGAAACTTTCACAATTATGCATAAAATTAAATCAATCCCACACTTATGAAAATTAATTTCACCCTTATAAAGGTTATATCTAATTATTAAATCCACATAAATTATGAAAATATCATATTTATAAATCAATCTCACACTTATAAAATGAAATTTAACTCAGAAAAATACACACACTCTCTCTCTACTATATGTCTGAATTATGCTTTCAAAGAAACTCATTTCTCTATAGGAATTAAATAATTTATCATAATAACACACTCTTGCATGAAAATCCAAAATGGCTTGAAAACATATTCTTACTTGCTCACTCTTGCTTGAAATAAAACCTGTAATCAAATCCTCTATTTTTAAGAATTACAATTTTAATCTAAATCTAAACTCTTACTGTTGTTATTGTTACTCATTAAACTTAATTCATGTGCTCCTGAATCAATAAAGAAAATTAGTTAACAAGACAATCACACTGTTTCTATTCAACTCAAAAATCAACGAAGGAAAACAATAAGGAAAGTTTAGAGGATGCATCCAGAAAATAAACTTACGAAATGATATAAGGAAATTCACTTAAAAACATAAAAGAACCTTACTACTTGACGGGGCCCTCCACAAGCACATGGTCATGAAATAATCAACCACACATCGAAAATAGAAGGATTCTTTATAATTGAATTGAAACATAGTTTTAATTCTCACTGTGGCATAATAAAATCATTGTGTTTATGGTTTCTTACGAAGCATTTTTGTAAAGCCTGTATCATTAAATGTTTAGAGATTCATGCCTAGCTTCACTTAACAAAATACTAAAATTAACTATGAAAGATATCATAATGAAAGTCACTAACAATTTTATATTAACAAAGTGAATCGTTAGGCGTATATATCATCCCTCACTCACCTGTGTAGCTGACAGAGTTGACTTTTGCCTTTGACCACGTAACAGAAAGCTTCCTTGATCAATCTAGTTCATGAAGGTAGAAAGGAATTGTGGAGTGCATTGATTTCTATCTTCCCATATATTTCTCAATCCATCTAACACCTTAGAACCGATGGAACAATGGACTTAGCTGCAAAATTAGACATTAGCTACAGAATCATCCCAATCCGGTAACTAAAACAAATATTAGACTAATAATAAAGAACATTATTAACTTATGAAATACAAGCCTTTTATATACCTTCCATGCCATAGATTCTGTGATTTGTTGCCCATTGAGTGATTATGATGATGCAAAAATGAGTAAAATAGGTGGAAAAACAATGTCAAAAAGAAGAAATTATGAAGCTCAACATTCCCCCACACGGAGGTCATTGCATGTCCTCATGCAAAAATTTAGCACTGATAGTCTTTCTCTATCACTGCACTCCTTCAAAAGCTTGAGCTAAAACATCCAATTTTGTTTTCTTTACCTTCTTCTTAGCAATTACCATCCTGGGCTTTTTCATCAAAGTTTTTTATTTCAAGCTTATGACCTTTGTCTTGAGAAACTTTTTCTTCTCCTTTAATTTTTTTTTCTTTTTATACCATAAGCCTAGATGCAACAAAATATTATCATTTTTGGTTCTTTGAATTTCATTTTTCACCTTTAATGTCTCATGTTCCTATTTTATATGTTTGTTCAGTGTCTCTTATTCAAACATTTCTTGCTTCAAAGTATTCACAATTAGAGGTTCTTGTCGACTGTCAGACTGAATTCCTTTTTCTTGAATTAAAGAAGAAGATGCCTTTTCTGTAGCCTTTTTCTCTAGAGACTCAATATATTCAGATATCTCCTATTGGATTGGATCAATCTCTGGTGTTCTTCTCACTGGATTATGAATTGGTGACATCACTGGTGATAAATTTGGTGATGGAATCTCCGGGTTTCTCTTCCTCTTCCATACTAACTAACTCTGTGAATTATTGAGATGACTCCTTTACCATTTTATAAGTCTTGTGCTTCTCCTTTTGGTAGATGAGAGAGGAGTATTTTTTTAGTTTTCTTCTATTATGTAGTGGCCTTATTTGTTTCCTCTGTTTTCTCCTTGGGTGTATTTTCTTCTTTTTCACTGGCTTTCTTTCTTCTAACAATTTTCTTCTTTATACTTTCTAAAAGATTTGCAAGAGGAAGTTAATCTTTAAATGATTCCCTGTTTGAGGTGGGTTATTAGTAGGGTTTTCAGACAATTTTCTTCTTATTTTCCTTATCTTATTGCTACTTGGTTCTCCTTGCTCAATTTCATTAAAATAATTTCTAGTTAAGAAATTCTCCCAGTTATCTCCTAGATTCTCAATATGGGCTTCAATAAGCATGTTTACAAGGCTAGGATGGTATAGAGTGTTTTCAATGGACTGAATTTTTCTTTGTGTATTGCCAAACATCTTTCTTAAGCTATTAAGTGAATATATGGTAAATTGATTTCATTTCCTTCAAGAAAGTTCATCATTAAACGAACATGGTAAAAAAACATGCTACCAAATCCAACCTGACATTTAATGAATTTTTGAATTACTAACAATAAATTCCTCCATTTACCATTTAGAGATGTTCTCAGAACACCCTTTTTAAAAAAATATTCTCCATGCCTAGATTATTTAGAAACTCCTTCCGTTCATTCCCTTCAATACCCCTATTTTTTAATTTCCTTTCACCAATTCTGGGTAGTCAAGTCACCTTGACTATGAAGAACTCTATCACAACAATTTTGATGCACCTATTTTATGCTTCAGTTCCATCAAAGTCCTGAGCAGAAGATTTGGTTAACTCTCTATCACAACCATCAATTTTTTCTATAAAACCTAGCCACTATACTTGTCGCAGCATTTTCTTGACATGTGGGTAGCCTTCCATAAATTGCTTTTCATTTGGCTCTACTCTAATAATGACTCCCATGTTGGCAAATTATCGCTTCACAACTTCTTCTTTGACAGGATTTTGGAATGGTATTAGGTTCATAAATATGAGTATCGATAGGAAAGTGAAATGGAAAATGGAGATGAGTGAAACAACTTAGGGAAATGAGAGAAATATCTCTTGAGAAACAAATTATAATGAGCATGAGTGAGCGGAATTATGAATGAAGCAGGGTTTCGAAAATGGAGTGTTTGTGGGATGATGATGAATAGAAAATGGGCTTTTTGGGATAACTTCATTGATATGACATGATATTTATAACTTAGTCCGAAGTTAGAAAAATAATCATTGTTTTGAATAGTGGTACAATGTCTATATTATTTCATAATGTAATTTTTTTACCTTTATTATTAAATCCAATTTTTGCATACCTTCAAACTTGTGATTCTAATACTTGATTTCTCTTGTGAAATTGTCGTTAGGTGTTTCCACTGTGGACTTGATAATTTCCTTCTACTAAAATCTTCAATCATTTCAGTTGGTGATTCCTGTCAATATTAGCAGCATAATTTCATCAAAGCTATAGATTCTCAGGAATTCTATAGCTACTTATTCTGAAAAGAAAAATAGGGACATAAATAAAATGGGAATTAGAATAGGATTGAAAAAGAAAATTTAGGGTGCCAAAATTACTTGGTTTTTTCCCTAGATTTTTTGTATAAACATGCCAACAGAGTTGGTTTTTATATTTATGCAATTTTATTATATTTTTTTATTATTGAATTTTTTAATTATTATTATTATTATTATTATTTAAGAAAACAAAAATATTTACGAATCAAGTTGGTGAGGAAGGAAAATCCTTCCTAATCATCTTCAAATCAATATTGTCTTGCAGGTTTTTAACATATTCCTCATTTGTCAATGGATTGTGATAAATTATTAATAAATGACCATTTACAAGGAAGGTCACTCTTTCTTCATCAATGGTTTTGATCTTGACTGCACCATTATTAGAGACAATTTCAATCTCATAAGGCCCAAGGCAACGAGTTTGAATTTTTCCTTGAAAATCTTTAAACTTTGAGTCAAAAAGTAATGCCCAATCTCCTGGCTAAAATTTTCATTCCTTTATGTACTTGTCATGCCACCTAGATCTTTGTTGTTAACTTATGTTGGTTCTTTGAATAATGTACCGTCTTATCTCATCTAGTTCATTCATCTACCCCGTTCTTTGTTTTTGTGCTTCAGATAGATCATGACCTAATTTGACGATTTTCTTGAAGGTCTTTATTTAGAAATCAATAGGAAAAAAGACTTGCTTCCCATAAACAAGTTAATAGGGAGTATGTTCTATTGTATTTCTCCATGTGGTATGGTATGCCCATAAATATTTTGGAAGCTTTTCTGCCTAGTCTCTTCTATGCAGATGCACAATCTTGGTAAGAATTGCTTCAATTACTTTATTGGTGGATTCCACCTGACCATTTTCCCATGGATGATATGGAGTGTAATTCTGATGTTTGATTTTATATTCCTCCATTATATTTTTTACCAACTTGGATGTAAATTGAGTTCCTTGATCTGTCACAAACTCCCTTGGGACACCAAAACAAGTAAAAATATCCTCAAAAAGAAATGAAACTACAACATTTTTAGTAGCAAAAGAAAGTGCTTTAGCTTCTACCCATTTTGTAACATAATCAGTGAAAACAAGAATTTACAATTTTTGTCTCGATGGTGGATTAATTGGAACAAAAAAATATAGAGCCCATTTCTCAAAAGGTTCAATGAGTACCTGAGGTTGCAGAGGAATTTCTTCTAAAGGAACAGGTTTCCCCATTCTCTGACAACTATAACATCTCTTTACATATTAATTAGCATCCTTGAAAGGGGAAGGCCAATGATGAGGTGATCATCATAAAAATTAATTCATGGTGCATACATGTACATTCTAGGGCTACTCAAGCATTCTTATGGGTGAAATGTTTTGAGGTTGAGTCCATTGGCGAGCTTTTTAGGCAAGTCCCATCAGGCTTTCATAAGCTATATTCCCCCTTGAGGAGGAAATGTTTGATAATGTATGGACCCATCCATAATATATGGAACTTCACGGGCCCTACCTCCTCTTTGGCAATGACGTAACGAGAACTAACTCGCCTCCAGTAAATGTCTAAGGGGTGATGTTGTGATCAAATGAGGATTTGACCCTCTTTTTGTGTGCTTTGTTATGTTGGATAGATTCTCGTTGACTTTCATTGACTAGCTCCATCTGAACCAACCATTTTTCCAAAGGTTTGGTGTCAGTAAGAAGTTCAATGGTTGTGTGTAAGTTCAAGATCTCACACTCAATGGGGAATACATATTCAATCCCATATACTAATTGGAAGGGTGTGAACCATGTATATGCTTTGACTATTGTGTGGTGTGTCCAAAGGGTGAAAAACACCATGTGGTGCCAATTGGTTTTGTGATTGTTAACCATACTTTTCATCATTGTTTTGAGAACTTTGTTGAAAACTTATACCTAACCATTGGATTGAGGGTAGTATGGGGAAGCGAACTTGTGAGAGAAACCAAGGTGTTGGGATACCTCCTGAAAATTTTCACTTTTGAAATGTTTACCATGGTCAAAACACCATGGTTTTTGAATGATGGGGGGTTATAGGTCATGAAGTCTATGCCCCATTTGTAGAAGGCACCAAAAATCATGATTGGATGTAGGGGCGCAGGTGGGGCTCATGCCTTATGATCATATCATTAGCATCACTCACATCTTTTGACTGCAAGTATGCAATCATGGAAAAGGGTGGGCCAGAAATAATTGGCATAGAGGATTTCTTGAGTGGTGGCCATCCTCGAGAGGTGGCAGCTGCAAGCCCTATTGTGGCAATCATTTAAGTCTTGATCATATTATTCATGAGTGAGGCACTGACAAAGGATAGTGTCAATGCCTCATCAATAGTGGACATCCCCCAAAAGAAGGTAATGGGGAGCTTGGTGGCATATGCACCTTTGATCATCATGGGTAAACTGGGTTTTGAACTTTTGAGTTCGTAAAAAGATGAGGATATCATCATACTAGAGGTCATTCATTGATACTAAAAATAGTTGTTCATCAGGAAGAGCATCATTAACGGGAGATCCTTGGGTCTCTATCGGGATATTACTGATTGACTCGACGAAGATGAACACTTTTTTTATTTTAGGAGAATTAAGTTGTAGATCGAATTCTTGTAGTATAACAAGACATCAAGCGTATTTATGGTTCATCATATGGTGAGTGCGTAGATATCACATGGGGTTAATAGTTGCTATTACAGTAGTGGTCCAAAGGATGATCTAATGTTGAAGCTTCCCTATTGAATGTACTAGGGAAAAGGAAGATTTTTATTTGGTTCATACTTCAATGTAGGCCCAAATAGGTTCTTGCTAATGTAATAAATTATGTTCTCCTTATTACTTTGTCCATCCTGGACTAATACCCCAGCGATGGCTACATCTGATGCTGATAGGTATAAGGTATAGTCTTTATTGTGGTTGGGCGTTCTAATCAAAGGAGCTTGAGGTGATGCATCTTTTAAATATTTAAATGATTTTTTAGACTAATAATCCCAATTCAAGGGAATATCCTAACAAAGGAGGTGCAATAAGACTTGCACGCAAGTAGCATAATCAAGGACAAAGCATTGTAAGAAATTGGCCTTACCCTCCAATATTTGTAATTGTTTCAATGTTCTTGGAGGTGGTACTTCCTTAATGGTTTGGACTTTGAGAGGGTAAACTATAATACCCTGTTGGGAAACTATAAATCCTAGTAGTCTTCCAACTTTGACACATAACACACACTTGATAGGGTTCAAGCATAGGTTATATTGTCAACATCTCTGAAAACCCACGTGGAGATCCTCCAAATGGTTAACATGCTTCTTGGATCATACTGTAAGGTCGTCCAAATAGGCGAGTATAATATGAGACAAATCATGGAAGATGTAATTCATGGCCCATTGGAAGGTGGTGCCAATGTTTTTAAGACTGAAAGGCATAAAATGGTATCTGAATGTACCCCAAGGGGTTACGAATACGATTTTGTATTGATCTGTATGGTGAATCTACATCTGGTTATACCTAGAGAACCTGTCTATGAAGGATAGGGACTTGTGATTGGCATAAGCATCGATGACTTGTTGATTAATGGTGTAGGGTAATTATCTTTAGGACAAGCTTTATTTAGATCTCAAAAATCAATACAAACGAATATGGTTACCTATCTTTTCATGATGGGTATAGGGTTAGAAACCTAAGATGTGTAAGTGATAGGATAGATGAATCTAGCTTTGTGGAGTTTATCGATTTCCTATTTGATTTCTTCTTCCTAAGATGGATGTAACTTACATTATTTATGGTTATCAGACCATGTGTCAATATGGTGTTCCACAATGGTGGTATTGATGATTAGCATCTCAGAGTAATCTGATGCAAAAATATGCTTGTATTCTTGGAACAAGGATGTGTATGCAGTTATTTCCTTTGGAAAGCATGCTTCCCCTAGGGACATTTCTTCGACTTTTCCAGGTTTGTTTGAAATATTTACCTTGATGGTAGGTGAAATATTTTCCATGTTCCCTTCCTAAAAGGTGTCGGTTTCTAGGATGGGATTTTTGAACCAAACGACATTTCCTAGTGGTAGGAAATTTTTGACTCTATGGCATTGATATCCTGGGTTGGTGTGCTAGTAGGCACAAACACTTTTTCAAGTAGAAAAAATGAATGATGGTGCATGGCGTGCCATGGACATTTGGGTTTCATCATGCCCTCTATAATATCTTCATCTGAGTGAAAAATATTATCTAGTGTTGACTTAGGTTGTGCCAGGCCTTGAGGTTGGGGTTCACACCTAGTTGTGTTGGTCCACAAGCAAGAATATGATTCATTGGTTGATGTCATAGAACCAAGCAAGGTTGACAATGTGAAAATGGGATGGGTTTGCACCATCGATGGTGTTACCACTGGTGTGGTGAGTTTTGTGGTCTTGAAACCAAAAAATGATTAGTAGATAACACGAATTAGGGTTCCTACGAATGAGGAAATGAGTCATATATGGTGTTGTGTGTCATCGGAATTAGGTGGTGGTACAATTTCAATTATGGTGGGTTGATAATGAGTGGGAGGAATTTCTTGTGGCCTTGTTGGTGTTCAAGGGGAAAAAGTATATTCCTTAATAGAAGGTTGACGATTAATCCTAAGCTGTCAAAATGTTTGTAACATATGACATGTCTTGGCACTATGAGACGTACTCATGCAAATACTGCACACCAAACTAGTACTAACCGAATAGATAATGTGGGTAGCAACATTTCTCATGCTATGAGATGATGGCTCCGTGTTGATATCATAAGATGGGGCATCTTGGGGTGGTAGTCACCTTTGGATCTTAGTATTGGCATGACATGACTTCCTAGTGTGGGTTTTCCTCAATTCTACTCTCGTTGTGCAAAAACGTGGAAGGTATTGATAATTCCTCATATAATATGATTGAGAGCAGATGCGATAATAATAGTGTGTGATTTTCTCTTGTTTAGAGAGATGGATTTGTGGAATTTAGACCACTAAGAAAAATATGTCATTAAAGTTACCCAATTCATGGCATTGATTTACCAAGTGGTTTGGTTTATCGCATAGGGCACATGTGAGGGTGTTGGGACGAGGTTCCCTGGGTCAAAATGTTGTGAAGTTTTGTTAAGTATTCTAAAGTCTCTGCATTTTGAGGAGTGAAGCATGAGTAGCGTAGGCAAATAGGAGTCAAAGTGGATTTTAGAAGGTCAAAGCCCCTTAGTTTGTTAAGATTTAAGTTCTTTGGAGACATTCCCATGGTTCGTGGACCATGGTATTGTAATGTAGAAGGACATAAAAGGGAGTCATAGAGATATAGCGAAGAATTGAATAATGCATGATTTGAGTCTATTTTGTCTATTCTGTACTTGGGCGAAGGGGAAATCTCTTGCAGAGCTATGCACAGATACCTTGGTAAGTCCACAACTAAGTGTACAAGGTTGGAAAGAACTATAATCGAAGATCTGAAGCATAATAAAGGCTTGTTTTGAAGAACTATCTATGTATCTATGTATGAATGCTTGTCTCCAAAATTTACTATATTTATGATCTCTTGAATGAAATTAATCAGCAAAGATACTTAATAGATTCGCAAAGACATAGATTTGTTTATTTATATGATGTTATGGATGTTTAACATAATCAAAAAAGGGCATAAATCTGCTAACTGTTAAACACTGTAATTTCTAATTTTTTAGGGTTAGGGTTCACGAAGGTCAAGATAAATCCCTAATTTTGGAAAAAAAAAAACATCACATAGTCCTCTGAATGCAGAAACCTAGTTCTAGCATCCTCCAATACTACCTTAGGTGAGACCACAGCCTACGCTACGCAGGTTGTTGCTAAAAGAGCCGACAGTGTAGGGTTTTGTTGGTTAGCACAACTAACTCTGAACCTGGGTCCAAGCCCCTTCAAGCCAAAAAATGGTTCTGTTTCCAGGACTGGGATCTATCTCAGGAATGTGTGATGTGGCATAAGTGGATACCGACTAAGGAGGAGATTGAAAATTGGATAGATTGGAAGCTGCACGAGTTTGCAGCTCAAAAAACAGGAATCTGCTCCCGTCGAAAGAAGAGTGGTTGCAGAGATACATGTATACAGAGGAACACAAAGTTTTCTTCTACTCTCTTCCATGTGAATTATACGAATGGTTGGCTAAACTGGTGGATGGTCAACCTACCTAGAAGTTGGATAGCCCTATTGTGTGGACTGCATAGTTAGTGAAGCACCTGGAAGGATCAGAGAACAAGGTCACAAAGGCTATCAATTATTAGATCGATAGTATTTTGGGAGGATTCATTACTGAGTTTGTGATTGATATGTCTGCCAGTTCTAGTGAAGCATCTAATTTTGGGTTGTAGTTGGACTTATGCCATGAATGCCATTGTTTCTTCGGTCTTTTGACTCATCCTCTTCTAGTTGGATGGGAACCTAGTCATAGTTGACCATCTATCCTTATGTACTCTAGATTACTCCCCATTGCCTAACGACATCATGCCCTTAGTGGGTGGTATACTTGACTCTTACATCAATGTAGGTACTGGTCTTTTCAAAGGTTCCTCCTTGTTGGGTTTCTTTCCTCTCTCGTCATATGAGGTTCCATAGATGGTTTCTATGGTGTTGTTGAAATCTAGAAATTCTTTACCTACAACAATATTAAGGAGACCAACCAGTTAGGAACTTAAAGCAACTCCCTTTCCATTGAGATGGTGGTTCCAACTGGTTTAACTAGGTTTAGTTACCTTTTCCCTATTGCTATCGATTTAATATGTGCCTTTAGTTACCAATAAGTAGGGACATCGAATCAATTCTTCTTACTGATTAGGAAAGAGATTGACCCTTAAGTTGTTTTAAGGGCACAACCTAACCACTCTAAGGTTTTTCCTCTCGAAAAGAGGACTTATAGAATGCAAGATATATGATACGACATGCAAGACTAAATCTACAATGTGATTAATCTAACCTATCTCAATTGAAGGAAATGGAAACCCTTCTCTCAATCGAGAGCCAACTAACATAATGGGAAAAGAAGCTTTTAAAGAATTGGAATTAAGATGGAGGAAGTAGATCAAGGAGATAGCTCACAAGATTTGATTCCTCATTAACAAAAATACTAAAAATTAAACACTTAGTAAATAGTTACATCAGATATTATTGAAAATATATCCAATTCCTTATTTATCATATGCATTAATGAGAACTAGTATTGTAGCAAGGATGTTGCAACTCCTGGGGCGACTTTAGTTCATCAACACAGGGTTCATACAAACTTGGAGGTGACAATGTTGTATACACAAATATATGTAATTGGTCTACTCATTTTCACTTCTGAGTTGGGGCGATAGACCACTAGGGTTTCCCAAACCAACCTTGTATTGACTAGAAGAAGTTTGATTACCAACCTTGAGGGGAAATTTACCCTAATTGGGAGAAAAGAAATGTTTTCTATTACAAGAACGAAAGACTTAAGAAATGATTATAAAATAGCATGAAATCTGATCTAGAGAATACTAACTACTGTGTACATAAATAAATATAAAGAACTCCTTTTTTTATCTTTTTTCTTGAAAAAAGTATATGTTCATCTCTCTTGGTTCTTTGGTATGAGGGACAAGTGTGGAGGAAGAGGAGTACAATGGTTCTGATGGCTTGGAGGTTAAGTAGGGGCCTAATCCTGACTTTGGTGATGATTTTCCTCAATTCGGGCTCAAAATAGGTTGCTACAGGTTTTCCTACAAGATGTACTAGTTCATCTATTGGATCCCCTATTTTACTACAGGAACAGACCAAAATCTTAGGGAGTGGTCTAGAAGGTGGGATGGAGATTGGAAAAGATGAATAAGGAGGGAATAAGGCATGGGAGTGGTAGGAACTTACTCAGAACTCAAGCCAAATCTTTAAGATGGTTTGATTTGCTCAACGGAAATGACAAGTTTTCCTCATATAACAAGAATTCAGATTGAGACCTTAGTGACTTTTGGAAATCATGGGTGGATATGGCTTGGATGAGGTTGATGAGATGAGGTATTCTTGTAATGTAAAAACTCTTGCAACAATGCACATCACGGTTGGCATTTATTATTAAATTCATCTAAAAACAAGAAGAGTTTATTCAAATAGAAGAAAAAAGAGTTATCACCATTTATTTGCTAAGTTCATGCATGGAAGTGCTTGAAACACATATAAAAGAGATATGAAATCAGTGCAAAACCTAAGAGATCCAAGTTGCCAATTTCAGCTTATCTTATGAAACTAAAAGGTAATGACCTAATTAGCAGGAAACCCTAGATTACTCAAAAAGCAAGAATTCTATCTTTTTGGGTTGTATGGGAAGTGTTCCTTAAGCCATGGTCCCTGAAAGGGGGAAATGAGGTGAAAACCACTTGTTGTTAGCCTTTCTAGAATATCTTATTGTCACTACGATGCTACTATTAGAACTATCCACAAATGGAAGCAAACTAATTAACCCTACCAATATTTGTAAATTAACAACACCAAAATCATTTTAGCAACTAACTATGAGTATAAACTAAGCATACATATACAACAAGAGGAACCTCTGCTGCTAGGGTTGGGCCCTAACCCAAGAGCTTCAGCCCTCTAAGTCAACTCAGTGTTGGATCAAGGGAATGCTACTCATTTTCATTAAAATATTAGAAATACACCAGAGTGCTTGGTTACAATGCTTCAACTCAAAAATGTTGCTTAGCTATCTTACACAAAAACTTAGGATCCTAATGAGGCTCTAGGCCTCTTGATTTATACAACTGAAGTTACCAACAACTTCCTTAAATTTAGGGAGGCTTAGCTCCCAATCTCAAGATCAACTAGTCTTCAACTGTCACTGGCTTTGGCTACCAATGATCTTCATAACTCAGCTGCTTGCAATGAGCTGATGAGATTTGATTGAGGAATCTTTGAGTGAGTGAGGAGTTAAGGAGAGAGATCCTATCTCCTAGAATCCCTCTTGTTTGTCTTCATTCAAGTTCCTACGTTTTAATTAGCCAAAACTTGCTGTAAAACCTGCAATCAATGCACATTAGACCACTAGACATGACATCTCATATTTACTCTCCTTATTAAGAAAAATATAATTAAAAAATGAAAATAGTTATGAGAAAAGTTGATTTTAGTAAGCTGGAGGTGCATTAAGCTCCATATAATTTACCCATTGATGAGCCTCAACATCACACCCTACTGAAAATGTTGCTCATCCTTTGAGCAAATCAATCTATGTCCATGTCTTTCATTGCTTTGGTGGCCTCCCTGACATTCTAGGATTTTTATGCAGTCTCCTCCTCTTGTGGATAAAACCTTACATTCCACTCTATCTACTCCCATTGATTTTTTTCTTCTTCTTCTTTTCTCCCCTCTGACATACCTAAAAGAAAAGGTGGGATGAGTTTCAATCTAGTCCATTTGACTTTGAGTCTCTGTAATTTTTTCTTATACATTGGGACTCTTTCTAGTGCACCCCTCATTCTATAAGGAGAATGATATTATTTGATATTTAGGTTGTAGGGTAAGGTGTTCCATCTCCTTTGGCAGGCTTGCTGGCTCTCATCTCCTAGTAATCTCAGTGTGTCTTCAAAATGAGTGACTTCTTGTTCTTGTACATCAAGGTATCGTGGTGCAAGCTTGGGATCATTTGCAATGAGGTTGTGAGTGGTGATGACATCCATTGAGTTAGGTTGTTCTACTCTGAAGAAAATGGGTTATGCTTCTTCTCTTGCCAATACCCTTTTCGTTTTTGTACCCTTGGCTCCCTCATGACTCATACAAGATGTGAAGGCCATTAGTTGTAAGTCCCTTGGCATTGGATTGGGGTCTGACACATTCAAATTTGTCAGAGCTAAATGATGTAGGTAGAATTCAGGTATCTTTGCTCTATCCTCCAGGGTTCTTTGCTCACAGAGGTTAATGAGTTTCATGTAGTCTTGGAAAGGCATAGTTCCTCTTTGTGCTAGGGTTTTTATCTGAAACTGCAGCCATCGTTCTTTGAAGTATGAGGCATATGATTATGTTGGCATCCTGCATTGAATTACCTCCATGGATAAACTTGTCGTAGTCACCTGTTGGCCTTCCTTTTCCTGTAGCTTCTTTCTTAGCCATGTGTTCTCAGCCTCTAATTGAGATTTCATCATTGTTTCTCTATCTCTTATGCTACTTAATTCTCTGCCCATTTCTTAGAGCTTCTCTTCCATGTGGCCTACATCATCCACTGCTTTTGATTTAGAAATTTTCATCCATCGATGTGTTCTTACTCTCTCTTTGTCAAGTTCAAAGAATTTATGAATGGAAAATTTATGTGGTATCACCCTACCTCCTTCAATGAATCTATAGTAGGAGATGAGGTTTGGATGTGGGCTAGGATCCTTTAGCTCCTGGGAATCTTCCTCTATTTTTTCTTGAGTAATTTCTGCCTCTTCTCATTCCCTTTTCCCTTGTAGCCTTTCCTAATATTTTTTTTATGTTTCTTGTAGCTTTGATAAGGTTTCCTATAGGACCATTTTTTCTTCCCTGTAGTTCTGACTATGTTTCCTATAGGATACCTTTCCCTTTTTGTGAAGGGGTCAAAGGTGGTTTAACTTGTTTTGTTGAGGCTGACCTGGTGAAAGGTCTCCTAGCATAGGTGATAGGTGACTTAGGAGAAGATTGTTTTGATGTTTCATCTTCTTCCTTGTTCTCTAGAGGGACTACTTTATCTTGTTCTTTTGGTGATTCCTTTATGATAATTGGAATCTTGGTAGTGGTTTGAGGTCTCCCTTGTTTAATCCAGGTGCTCTTCCTTGTTTTGAATTAAAGGGGATTTTGCCTCTGTATCTTACCCTTTGATTTGATAGGTGTACTTAGGACAGTTAGAGAAGTTGTTCCCTCCTTCTCTGTAGGCTCTGGAGATACCCTTGGTGACTCCTCTTCTTCCCTGCTATGTTTTTCATAATTTTGTTCATTCTTCTATACTTCATCCTCTTTTTCATCCTCTCTTTATTTTTCTTTTTCATCCTCTCTTCCTTCTTCTCCCACACTAGGAGTAGGACTTATGTCATATTCAAGGGCTCGAGTTGCATCTTCCTTCTGCATGTGTTGGGATGGGGTTCCCTGGGTCAGTTCTGGGGCAAAAGCCCAAATTTTTGGGAAAAATCCCAAGTTTTGATATAGAAAGCTAAAAAGTTTCCAAAAATTGTGGTCGTGGAGCGTGTAGCTAGTTAAGAGTCAAAAAAGGTTTTTACCCTCTTTTATGTAAACTTGAGTTAGTTTTTGAAGATCTACCCATGGTTCGCTGACCATGGTGGCGAGCAGTCAAAAGGGTCTTTTCACCTCTATTTACCTCACATTAACTTATCAATCCAGGAACGATTTGTTATCTCAAAGAGTGTACTTAGTTTGAGGCGGTCATTTGTCAGAGTAATGCTAGTAGTATAGTGCTCAAAATACAAGAGTAAATGGATGCTTAAAAAACGATCTACTTACAACAAAGCACTTTAAGACTAAAATCATGTATTCAAAAAACTCTAGCAATTTATCAATCAAGGGTACAGTAACGGTAACTCATCCCTCTGTAAACTGATGTAACTAAAGATAATCAAGGAACAGATCATTAACCTGGGAACTAGACAACAAATGTCAACGCTCACTATAGTCTCAAATCGTTATGCACACTAAAGCAATGATAACGCAAATAATAGGAAGTGAAATAGCAACTAAGAAATGGAACAACTACTAGTTCTTATAAACAGCAAAACCTTAATCTACAGAAATAAATGCAGCAATCGTATCCTACAGAAATCAGATAGCAATCTTTACTCTAAGAATAAATCAAACAACAAACAGAAATAGAACAACAACTAATAGGCAATGAAATATAGAACAACAACTAGAGTCAAATGTAAATGTATAATGAACTAAGATAAATGACACATGCCACACGCTTAATATTAAAAGAAACAGTAATCTGACTTCGATACAACAAGTATCAATCTCAATTATAAAGAATAATGATTGTAATTCATAATGGAACAACAATGTCAGTTGAACAACAATCGCGATTAAGTATAAACCATAGATGAATACAGTAATACCAACTTATGAATGTTACAACACGATTACTCTGTAATTGAACAGCGATAGCATTCCGTAAGGGACAACAATGTTATATCAATGATTAAAGGAACAACAATGCATTACAAAGTCCGAATGAACAAGACAACATTCCTGTTACAGAGAAAAATATTACTCAGTTGAACAGAAATCAAATATAATAGGACCGTGATGTAAATAACAAAACACATTAGATTACCGAACAAAGATGCTAATGAAAAATGCACACGAATTAGAGATAATAGTACATGAGCAAGTGTTCCACCAGGGTTGGGCCCTTAGCCTCCAGGGACACATCACTTGAGATTACTCCAGGATCAAAGGTGGAACAACAACCAGATTTATATTAAAACACCAAAACAGAGTTACAGTGGATCACTTCTCAACGAGAGTCGATGATCAGAGTTTCAGATACAAAGAAGAGTTACATAGAAAATAACAACAGAACGTCTTTTTGGGCTAGCAATGCTGCCCCTTCTTATAACAGCCAAGCGGAGATATCAATGATGCAAAAATAGTTAAGATAGCGATCGATTCGCCAAACTGTTAATTCCCAATTATCCATTTGTTCTCTTGCGCTGATTTGATATCTCCTTTTCCTTTCCTTGGCTGATATGCTTCAATTTAGATTGCCTTGTTTGCATGTGGTTCCCTGCTAAAGGGACAACAGTCAACTTTGCCCTGTCTTTTCCTTTGGGACAACAATATTTCATTTTTTTCCCTTTCTTTCATAAGAAAATGGAAATTATTAGTATTTTTGTGTTGCATATAAATCCCATAGATTTTGACATAATTTCTTATTATCTACCTAGTTCATGATGCGAAGAGGTTATGAGTTTTAAAGAAAAGATGACAAAATAATCGATAAAAACATACCTTTTTCAGTACTCCACACACCCCCCTGCTTACCCTTTTTTATTCCCTCATGAAAACATTGTAGTTGACATGTAAGGCGGTGAGAGAGTAGGCCAGAGATGGGATCTCATGTGGTGGTCTATAACCATGATGCCTAACGAGGTGTTCAAAAAGATGGCCTGTCTGACCCTCAGGCATCTCATACTTCGTATCCAGGTGTAGGGTGCCAAATAATCGGACTGTGGAACCTATATCCTAACCAAGATGGCCTTGCCCTCAAGATAAGATCACCATAGAAGCTCAAGCGATCATCGGCTAACTTAAAGTTTTCATAATTAAATGGTTCCCTGAGTTGGATATTCGGATTAGAAATCTGATATCAAAATTTAGCAACGTCAATGGCAAGTTCTTTGATGGTAAAGAAGTATTCTATCCATTGCCGATTGATTGCTGTATGAATGGGTCCTAATGCTTCAATCACACCTGGAGTCCTCATGAGGTTCCTATGTTCCCTCCATAACTGCACTGGATTTCTAGGCTCAACTCTTACCCATAAATCTAATCTGTTTTCTTGCCTTTGGAAGGTATTATAGGCTTTAAGCCATTTGATTTGATTAACTCCAAACAAAATAAATTCCTGTAGTTGGATATCCCCAACGAAAGGGCCGGGGTTCTGCTCTGTTTCTTGATCTAACACAAGGTTATGCAGATAGAATTCACACAATAATCTTTGAACCTTTACTCCATAGTGCTTACAATAATTTATAAAATCATCAATAGTATTAATTTGTATAGGGGCTTCTGCTTTGACAGCCTTAATTTTCAATTGCAAATATCGTTCCATGAAAAACAAGGCATAATTCTTAGCAGGGGCTCTACATGCTAGGACATCAGTGTACAAAGAACATAAGGTATCCATTTGCTTGATAACTAAATCTCACCTATGAGTTACCTTTGCGACTTTTTCTTCTTCCTTCTGCCATCCTTCAAAAGCCTGGCTTTCGGATAAATTGACATTCCTTAGCTATTGTTTTAATTCTTCATACTTTTCTCGAGAAACCGTTTGTTCTGTGAGTTTTTCTACTGCTTGTTGAGCTTGCATCAAACCCTGTCATAGGGTTACTGTCCTTGGATCACTATCCCACATGGTAGTGGTAAGTGGAAGGTTCACTTGAATCTTCTTATTGCACCGTCTCGTGTTTATGGTTTGAATTTCTTCAGAGGGTTGTGCCTCTATCTAAACTTCTTTGTTGTAGGCTGATATGTCATCTATTTGCACTTCAACATGGGCAACGGTTGAATGCTGTTCCTTTTGGTTTTGAACAGCAGGCTGGACTTGGGTCCTTCTAACCTTTTTCTTGAGGGGTCTTGCCGGAGTGGTTGCATGTCTTACCCCCAAAGTCCTTTTTGCTCTCTTTCTCATTTTCGAAACCATGATTTGTTGTTGAAGTCATGCTATCACATTCAACAGTCTTTGCTGTTCTTTTCGTAATTTTTTAATTTCTTCTATTTTCTTAGAAGGAACAACTGTCTGTTTACTTGGGCCTGGACTGTTATCTTGGCCAATTCCCTGTTTTTCTTCCTGGGATACTCCTTTGTTGTTCTGTTCTGGTTGCTTAGGAGTAAAAACCCTAGCTGGTTCTGTTATTTCTTGGGTGACTTCTTTTTCCACCCCTTCTTCTCCATGAAATTCTTCCAGTGTAGTCTTGCTGGGAACAGATTGTTCCTCTTCTGTATCTTCATCACTTTTCTCTCCTATTATACTTTCATCATGAATGGAATGATTCTCTTCTTTTTCTTCCTCGTCGCACAATTCTTCGGATGCATCTTTATCCTGAGCAGAATGCTCCTTTGGTTATTCTTCAATATGGAGGCCTGGCGGGCTAAGAGATTGAGCATATTCGCCCATATTGGCCAGAATTTGGGCCAATTCATCCTCTTGCAATGGATTTTGCAACGGGCTTTCTTCACATTGCTCTATCCCTTCCTCCGCTTGCCTAGGCTACTCGGTCTCTTCCTCTATTTCTCCTTCCTCATTTCCTTCCAATTCTTTCTCGTTCTCTTCTCCTTCCAATTGCGGGGGTTGCTCATCCCCTGAATCATCTATCTCCACTGGTTGGATGGTATTCTCTTGGGAATTTTCCAACCTCCCTCTAATCCATGCCAATCTAACTGATTTCCTCCGTTTCAATGGTCTATTTGGTGTACTGGTAGCATGTTTTCATTTTGGGGCTGGCAAAGTCAGTCCCCCATCTATCGTGGGTGATTAGTTCTTCCCAGCTGCTCTGTTGCTGAGCAAGATTGTGGCTAACTATCAGTCATATTAGCCCATGGTGATTTACTACTGATTCTACGTGTTGTGATTTTTTCATGCTTCAGGCAACATCATGTAGTAAGGAATTTAAAAATGCGGGTAAATTCACAGAGAATTTATGTTTCAATACGGCTAAAAGTTTAAGGTGTCGTGGTCTTACCACATCTTTCCTGCCTTCACAGGTGATATAGCTCTGGATGATCTTCGCCAGTTCTGCCCACGACTCTTTTAATGCTGCTGGTAGAACTCCCTTTCCTCTGACTGTCAGGTTCTGACCTTCATCTTGGAAGATTTTTATGATTTTTCGCAGTCTCTCCTTCTTTAGAGTCCACACAGGTCTAGTGGCTGGCAGACCTGAGACCTCTGCAATTATGTCATCGGTGACTGCTATGTGTCTCCCTCTTACCGTGGAGTGATATTCTTGCAAGTTCTGCAAGAATTCTATTGCTACGGTCTCGTTGGATTCTTGTAAACGATTAAGATAAACTAACCATCTTGCCCTTGCCAGGATTTCCCGTGTAGCATCAAAAACTGTCAATACCTATGGTTCTCTCCGAATGGATCTTCCTCCCATGTTTTAGTACACTGTAAAAACGCAGAGATGGAAATGGAACAACAGGTTGTTCAAACTGTTAGAAATACAGAGAAAATAACGAAACAGCAAGGCTCGTTCAAATCCTGAGTCACTTACTAATTGTTGCAGAGCATAATATGGAAATAGCTTAGGAATAGCAAGCCATGCAAATTGAAAAATGATATACCATTAAGCCTTGCTATTCCCAAGTGAAAGTTTTCCGAATAATAGTCTGACACGTATACAGCAAATTATGAGGTCACCGCGTCCCCCCTGCAATGTGATAGGCCATCCTCGGCCGTCAAATGAGGGAGCGGCGTGCCAAACTGTCATGGTACAGAGTCATAAAGGAACATCGTATGTGGAAATACCATGTTTACAAAAGGAGCAAGTTGCGGAAATCGAGGTGTATAATAGGATCGCTTAACAAATAAGAGAATGTTGTGATATGATGCGAGGCTGGGAGGATAGGATGGTTGACGTGCACAAAAAGTCTGATGCGGTCATTATCAACTTTTCCATCATGATTGGTTATAATAGATTTTCATGTGTTTAGAGGTTCAGGAAAGTGATATACATAATCTCATTTGGCCTATTACAAAGGTATAAGACAAAGAAGGGTGTTGATGATTGCTATTGGTGTATAAGGAATGTGACTTCAATACCATCAATAGAGCTCTGTTGCCCACATGTGTCCATAACCTTGACAGAGTTGTTTATTTCACCCATGGAACAATGATCCTTTGTGTATGCTTAGGAACTACTGTGCAATGTCAAAATGGAGGTCATTATGCTAGCTTGGTAACTAGTTAAACCATAATGCCATTCACCAGGAAGGAGTGAAAGGCGGGCAGGCCAGCTCGTGATGAGACGTCCTATTCCAAGGACTCTTTATTTTTTCTGATGTGCCTCTTGGATCATATCCCTTGTGTGGTGGCCATAGTGGGAATGCCACTTCACTTTATTCCTTATGATCATGGTAGGGTGGCTCTTGATGAGACCCCCTATCCTTCATTTGACAATTCATATTAGAAAATCATATAAACATTTTTCTCTTTTTTCTCTTTTATAAAGTACTTTCCTACTTATACACAAAGGGTGGTTCAGCACTCCTTAAGAGTAGGAATGGTGGAAGAAGTCTTAACATCTCAATAGAAAAACAAATATGCCCTTTGTTCTTACTCCTTGATAATAATCAAAGAAGATTATGGGAATTTTAAAAATAACTGCCATGATAAAGATAACCAATCATATCAGTATTAGCAAAATAATGACAGTAAAGTGATGAATAATTGTGTCCTTTCCTCTTTCCTCCTATCAATTCAAAGTAATTTCTTGTAAAAATGGTGATTGTATATAATTTGCTGATTTCAGTATGCTCTAGTTTTGTATCCATTGCATAAGTGTATAGCTCTACTCCAAAAGACTCGAAACTATTATATATTGAGAGGAACAGTGGCTGTCCTTTAATTGGAACAATAAGGAGAACAAGCATAAGTAAAAGGAATACGAGAATGTTGTCGTTTCAAAAAGGAAGAGAAAAAAATACAAATGTTGTTCCTTTGGAAAAGGAATAGCAGTAAACGCAAGTGTCGTTCCTTTGAAAAAGGAACAGTAGAAACCAAAAGTGTTGTTTCTTTGGAAAAGGAACAGCAGAAAACACAAGTGTTGTTCCTTTGGAAAAGGAACAGCAAAAATCAAAAGTGTTGTTCCTTTGGAAAAGGAACAGCAGAAAACAGAAGTGTCATTCCTTTGGACAAGGAACAACAAAAACCAAAAGTGTTGTTCCTTTGGAAAAGGAACAACAGAAAACACAAGTGTCATTCCTTTAGAAGAGGAACATCAAAAACCGAGAGTGTTGTTCCTTTGGAAAAGGAACAATAGAATGAAAGTGAAAAAGGAACAACTAAAACAAAAAGTGTTGTTCCTTTGGAAAAGGAACAACAAAATGAAAGTGTTGTTCCTTTGGAAAAGGAACAGCGGGAAAACAAAAGTGCTCACAAGTGATGTTCCTTCAGAAAAGGAACAACAAAAATGACAGTGCTATTCCTTCTAAAAAAGGAACAGTAGAAAAATGCAAGCGCTATTCTTTCTGAAAAAGGAACAACAGAAAAATGCAAGTGTTGTTCTTTTGGAGAAAGGATTAGCAAAATGGTGAAGGTGTTGTTCCTTCTAAAAGGAACAGCAAAAACGATGGAATTGTTGATTCTTCGAAAAGGAACACCAAAGTGCAAATACAAAAAAATATGTACAGAGAATAATTTATGCTAGCAAAACAAAGGAATTATGTACAAAATGTAAGAATATTTGAATCACTTTAATGAACCAGAGGTGAGGAAGATTTCTCTTCCTCCTCCAAAATTTGCATGTTGGAGTCTTCACGGAGTTGTTGGTAGAAGGATTCCCGAGTAAGTGGTTTGCGGTATAGTCGAACTCAGTGGCCGTTTGCCTTGAAGGTATGTCCAGAACCATCAATGGTGATTAGAGTGAGGGTTCCATTATCATGTACCTTCTGGATTTCATATGGCCCCAGCCAACAAGTCTGAAGCTTCCAGGGAAAATCCTGAAACCTGGAATCGTATAGGAGTGCCCAACCTCCCTCACGAAAGACTTTCTTTTTAATGAGAGTGTCACGCCATTTAGCTCACTACTGTTGGATTAATGCAGTGTGTTGAAGGGTAGAGAGCATGATTTCATCTAGCTCATTGATCTGTTGTAATCTATTAATCTATGCCTCGTTCAGATCTAGACCGACTTCTTGTGCTGTTCGTAGTATTTGGATTTCGAATTCTATGGGAAAG
Organism: Pinus taeda; assembly: GCA_000404065.3. Lineage (NCBI taxonomy): Eukaryota > Viridiplantae > Streptophyta > Pinopsida > Pinales > Pinaceae > Pinus > Pinus taeda. Next base: position 81,991 of record APFE030377797.1, on the reverse strand, counting down.
ATGGGTTCCTTTCCAAACACCAATTGGTATGGTGAATAGCCGGTAGTGATTCTCCATGTTGCTTTGTAAGCCCACAAGGCTTCTGGTAATCTTGCAGCCCAATCACATCTGTGTGACGCAATGGTTTTTGTTAGGATTGCTTCTATTATTTTATTATTGTTTTCTACTTAACCATTTGCCTGTGGGTGGTATGGAGTGGTAATTTTATGATGGATATGATAGTTTTTTAATGTTGCAACAATCTTGTTACTAGCAAACTGTGGTCCACCATCTGTAATTATATCTCTTGGAAGCCCATATCAGACAAATATATGGAACAGGAACTGTATGAAGGAATCCTCTGTAGCTCTCGGTAATGCCTCTACTTCAACCCATTTGGTGACATATTCTATTGCTACCAAAATATATGTTTTCTGGTTCGATGATGGGTTAATTGGACTAACGAAATCAAGGACCCATCGCTCGAATGGTTCAATAACTAGCTATGGGTTCAGGGGCATTTCGTCAGACTATCCAGGGCGTCCTGCTCTTTGGTAGCTGTCACAAGCCTGAATGAACTTCTTTGCATCTTTGAAGATCGTGGGCCAATAGTACCTTGTTTGCAGCACCTTATGTCCAGTTCTTCGATCGGCGAAATGTCCGCCACATGGTCTGTCGTGACAAGGTTTCAAAATGTCAAAAATTTCATCTTCGTGGACGCATCTCCTGATGTGGATATCTACCCCTGTATGGAACAAGTAGCCCCCAATCCAAGAAAATCGAGCACTTCACTGGAAAATTTGTTTTTTTTCATTGGGGATCAGATGTTTCGGTAATTTTCCTACTACTAAGTAATTCACAACATCAGCATACCATGGTGCTTTAACAGTGACAACAAACAAATGTTCATTTGAAAATTGATCTTCAACTGCTACTGCATCCACTGGTTTTGGCATTCACGAGAGGAAATTGGCTATAGGATTTTCTTTTACAAGTCGGTCCTTGATTGTAATAGCGAATTCCTGCAATAAAATCAGCCATCTGGTTATTCTACGATTTGTGATTGGTTTATTTGCTAAGTATTTTACGGCAAAGTGATCTGTATACAAGATAACAGGATATCTAGTAATGTAATGTCTGAACTTATTTATAGCATGTATTACGACAAAAAATTCCTTTTTAGTAATAGTATAATTCAATTCAGCAGGAGATAGATTCTTGCTAATATAATAAATTGCATATGGTTTTTTATCTTCTTCCTACCCAAGGACTGCTCTAATAGCTGTATCTAAGGCATCTGATGAAATATGAAATGGCAGGTCCCAATTTGGACCTTTAAGGACTGGCGCTATTGACACAAGCTTTTTCAGATCCTGGAAAGCACGATCACATTTTTATGTCGAAAGAAATTCAACATTACCTGTCAGTGCATATAGAGGTGCAACAATATGCGAAAAATGTTCTATAAATCTTCTATAATAACCAGAAAATCCAAGAAAATTGCGTACCTCTGTTTGAGTGGTAAGAGTGGGAATTAGCAAAATTATTTGAATTTTGGCTGGGTCTACCTGAATGTTAGCTGCTGAGATATAATGGCCTAGAATAAGTCCTTCAATCATCATCATATAGCATTTTTCATGGCTCAAACAAAGCTTGGTGGCAATGCAACGCTGTAGGACTTTTTCCAGTGTGTCCAATGCTGGGTTAAAATCATCTCCGTATGGTGTAAAATCATCCATGTATACTTCGAGCTCTTCATTTATTAAATCTGAAAAGATGCTGAGGATAGCCCTTTGAAATGTGGCAGGGGCATTGCATAAGCCAAAAGGTAGAACTCTGTAGGCAAATGTTCCCCAAGGACAAGTATAAGTGGTTTTTTCTTGGTCTTCAGGGGCAATCTGAATCTAATTGTATCCACTGAAGCCATCTAAGAAAGAAAAGAATTTCTTTCCTACCAAAGTGTTTAGTACTTGGTCAATGAATGGAAGGGGAAAGTGGTCTTTTTGTGTTGCTTTATTGAGTTCTTTATAATCTACACAAATCCTCCACTTTCCATTCTTCTTTTGTACCAAAACAAGTGGAGAGACCCATTTACTATTGGAGATAGGGTAGATGAAGTTCACATCTAAAAGTTTTTGAAGTTTAGCTTTTACAACGTCTTTTAGATGAGGATTAAGTCTCCTTTGTAGTTGGTGAACAGGTCTCGCTTCTTTTTCTATGTAAATGTGGTGTGTACATAACTAGGGATCAATTCCTTTCATATCAGGATAGTCCCATGCAAATGCTTCTTTGTATTTCCTCAGTAGTTGGATGAGCTTCTCTTCCTATTCAGAAGTCAGGTTGGCATTAATGTTTAAAGTCTTTCCTGGCTTAATTTCTACAATTTTTCTATTTGAGACAGAGGTAGTGGGTATTGTTTGATCGTGTGTATCTTTAAGAGGATCCTATTCTAATTAATTATCGAATGTTGCTTCTATCATGTGACATTGTATGTGGGATTTGGATTCAGCTTCGCTAATGAAATTGTTAATGGCATCATCTTCTATTTGGTCTTTGAAATTGAGGGCCTCTTTTATGGTTAATGGAGATCTAATATTTTCGATGAGGTATGATATAGGATGCTTGTTAGTTTTTATTATTGTGACACTTGGTTGCGCTGGAGGATATAAAGCGAGGTTCTTGATATTTCCTCCCCTAATTATGGTCATACTGCCTTGTTGGCAGCCAATATAAGCATCGGCAGTTGCAAGCCAAGGTCTGCCTAAAATCAATGGATGTCCATCAAGTCATTTTTTGGGGTTTATTATCAGAAAATCGGCAGGATACTCCCAAGAGTCAACGGATACCATGACATCATGTAGTGTGCCTTCTGGCCTAACCATAGATCGGTCAGCCAGTTCTAACAAAGTGGAGGTTGGTTCTACTGATGTAATGCCCAGTTTTTGGCTAGTGGTCTTTGTTAAGATATTAATTGCAGCTCCTAAATCAACTAAGGCATTTGAGAAGGTTTGTCCATTGATTTGTACGGTTACTATTGGATTTCCTGGGTCTTCATATTTAATGGGTGTTTCTTTCCCTGATAATAGGTCGGATAGAGTGTCAACTACTTATAATTTTGGGTTATTTGTTATTTTCCTCCTAGGTTTCTTTATACATAGCTCTTTGATAGTCTTTGCATATATCAAGATTTCTTGAATGGCTTGGAGGAGTGGGATTTTTATGTACAGATTTTTAGTTCTCCCATAATGTCAAAATTAGAATGTTGTATAGGTCGCGGTATAATTAATCGTTCTGGGAATCAGGGAGAGGATGTGGTTGCTTGATCATGGATTTGTTGTCTGGTCACATCCTCTTCTTGTAGTGGTTGTTCTATAGGTAACTGATTTTCAACTTGAGGAGTTTCATCTCCCTCTGTTTCAATGATGTGCCTAGATCTTAATTGAAGATCATTACACTCCCTTAGATCGGTTCCTATCTCTAGTGTTTCAATTATTTGAATAGATTGGACCGGTTTGTTATTCGAATTAGGGTTGGGTTGGGCTGGGAGTTGCAATCTTAGGTTAGACTAGTGATTTTGTTGTAATTCTGGCAGTGTAGGTTGAGGGAGCAGAATGGTTCCTACTGGCTGATTCATCGGTCTTTGCCAGTTTGTCTGCCAGGCTTGACTCTGTGAAGTAGGAGGGGTCCATTGTGCTGGATATACATTGTTTTGCCAATACGATGGGGTATAGGGAAAATTTGGCCAATTGGGTTGGCTTGCTTGATTCGGCCATGGAGATGATGAAGAAAATGGTTGTTGTGACCAATTCGGGAAGGGAGATTGATTTTTCCACATTGTATTATATTGTTGAGCATGATATTGTGGAGGCTGAAAAGGAGAAGCTGGGTCTAAGAACATACTTGATTGTCGTGGCTGCCATTGACAGTGCTAATTGAGTAGATACACCGATTCTGGCTCTTCTTCTGCTTCCTTGTATACTGCTTTCAATCCAAGAAGTGAGGGACAACTCTCTGTATAGTGGTATTTTGTACAAATGGCACAAACTTGGACTACATCTAATGGACACTCCTTATGGTTGTGTTTCTTTCTGCATCTGGGACAGAAGATTGCCAAATTCTGTTCTGCCTCTGCTTGCTTTTGTTTGGCCTGCATAATATCAAGTTGTGTTGTCAGTGTCCCCAATATGTCAGTTTTAAAATTTTCTAATAAATTTCCAATTTCTGCACGAGTTACTCCTTCTGCAGAAACTTTGTTATCTCTTGCAAACTGATCATGTTCTGCTGGTTTTAGTCTTGTGCTACCTCTTGAGCTCTTGATACATAGATTAATAATGTCAGTAAAATTTTCCTAATAGTTATCTCCTTTTCCCATAATATTTAGTGTTTCAATCCATTGTTCCTTCATTCCCCTAATTAATGTTATTTTTAATACATTATTAGATAAGGGTAATGATGCATAAGGAGATCTCTGAAGATTATACTGGAAATGTTCAACATACTCTTCTAATGTTTCATTCGGTCTAGCTACCATCTGAAATATTTCATCCTTTAACTCTCTAGACCTGCAATAATCCTGATATTTTTTTTAGAAAAGACTCTTTCATTTGGTCCCAGTTATTTATAACACCACCACCCAATCCCATAAACCATCTTAAAGTAGCCCCTTTTAATGTAGAGGGAAATAATTTCAGTTTGTAGGGATCGGTGGTATAGTGATATCCTCTACATAGCACATCAAATTCAAATAAGAATGCATCTGGATCTTCTAATGTAAGGCCATGGAATGTAGGGATATGTTGGAGAGGAATTACTTTTATAGGTGCATTAGCTACAGTATCCACAATGGTGTATTGCAGTGTAGAGGTTTGGGTGTTTGGCTGGTTCTGGTCCATTTGTTCAAATATATGCCAATAGCCTTCTGGGATATCTAAGAGAGCATTCCTAGGTTGTCAAGGGGGAATGGCTCTTATGGGAATGGCCTTAACAACACTTCCTTTATCTGGGATGATGAGAGTGCCTAATGTCTGGGGAGGTTCAGGTTCTTGAGTTTCTTCAACTTCGTTATAAATGATTTTTGCAGCGCTTCCCTTATCTAGGCTACTCAATGGCTGAATTACCCCAAGAGGAGATCTTGGTTCTTCAGTTTCTCCTATTTCTCCTCTTCCTTCATAGAGGTTGCTAAGGTTCCCTTCTTGCAATGATTTTGGGCTAGAGTTTTCAATTTCTTGAAAATCTTGCTCTTCGGTTTGACTATGCACCTCACCAAAGGCTACAGATGGTGATCCTGTGGCCTAAAGGGAACTAGTAGGTTGTCTAGAAGTAACTTTTCTAGGTCCTACTGAAGGCTGAGATTCTGCTTTCTTAAGGACTTCATTTATAAAGGTTGATCAGCCAAGGGTCACCGACCCCTTAGCTTTATCAGGATTGGGTAGAGGTTTGGGATTCTTTTCAGGATTTTTCTGCTTAGTCATGCACACAAATCAACTACTAAGTTCTGCCCAAACAAAATAGCAACAAATCTGTAGGAAAGCGGGCAGGGGAGCAAGGCTACTACGTACTCCACACGCAAGTTCTTACCTTCCGTTTTAAAAACCCAATTCTTTCCTAACAGGTTCTTACACTACTCTGGAAAAGAAACAAATGGCTACACTCTTCCCCAACAATGGCGCCAAAATGTCAAGCAGTAAAAAGGGTCTTCTTCACCTCTATTTACCTCACATTAACTTATCAATCCAGGAATGATTTTTTATCTCAAAGAGTGTACTCAATTTGAGGTAGTCATTTGTCAGAGTAATGCTAGTAGTATAGTGCTCAGAATACAAGAGTAAATGGATGCTTAAAACAAGATCTACTTACAGCAAAGCACTTTAAGACTTAAATCATGCATTCAGAAAACTCTAGCAATTTTCAGTCAAGGGTACAGTAACGGTAACTCATCCCTCTGTAAACTGATGTAACTAAAGATAATCAAGGAATAGATCATCAACCTGGGAACTAGACAACAATTTTCAATGCTCACTACAGTCTTAGATCATTCTGCACACCAAAGAAATGATAACGCAAATAACAGGAAATGGAACAACAACTAGGAAATGGAACAACAACTAGTTCTTATAAACAGCAAAAGCTTAATCTACAGAAATAAATGCAGCAATCGTATCCTACAAAAATCGAATAGCAATACTTACTCTAAGAATAAATTAGACAACAAATAGAAATAGAACGGCAACTAATAGGCAATGAAATATAGAATAGCAACTAGAGTCGAATGTAAATGTACAATGAACCAAGATAAATGACACATGCAACACCCTTAATATTAAAAGAAACAATAATCTGACTTGATACAATAGGTATCAATCTCAATTATAAAGAATAACAACTATAATTTATAATGGAATAGCAATGTCAGTTGAACAACAATCGCGATTAAGTATAAACCATAGATGAATACAGTAATACCAACTTATGAATGTTACAACACGGTTACTCTGTAATTGAACAGCAATAGCATTTTGTAAGGGACAATAATGTTATATCAATGATTAAAGGAACAATAATCCATTATAAAGTCCGAATGAACAATACAACATTCCTGTTATAGAGAACAATATTACTCAGTTGAACATAAATCAAATATAACAGGACTGTGATGTAAAATAACAAAACACATCAGATTACCGAACAAAGATGCTAATGAAAATTGCACACGAATCAGAGATAATAGTACAGGAGCAAGTGTTCCACCAGGCTCAGGCCCTTAGCCTCCAGGGACACACCGCTTGAGATTACTCTAGGATCAAAGGTGGAATGGAAACCAGATTTATATTAAAACATCAAAGCAAAGTTATAGTGGATCACTTCTCAATGAGAGTCGATGATCAGAGTTTCAGATACAAAGAAGAGTTACATAGAAAATAACAACAGATCGTCTTTCCAGGCTAGCAATACTGCCCCTTCTTATAATAGCCAAGTGGAGATATCAATGATGCAAAAATAGTTAAGATAACGATCCCTCGGGATGAAAGGATCCTGAGGGATTCGCCAAACTGTTAATTCCCAGTTATCCATTTGTTCTCTTGTGCCGATTCAACATCTCCTTTTCCTTTCCTTGGCTAATACGCTTCAATTTGGATCGCCTTGTTTGCATGTGGTTCCCTACCAAAGGGACAACAGTTAACTTTGCCCTGTATATTCCTTTGGGACAACAATCTTTTGTTTTTTCTCTTTCCTGCATAAGAAAACGGAAATTATTAGTATTTTTATGTTGCATATAAATCCCATAGATTTTGACATAATTTCTTATTATCTACCTAGTTCATGATGTGAAGAGGTTATGAGTTTTAAAGAAAAGATGACAAAATAATCGATAAAAACATACCTTCTTCAGTACTCCACACATGGGATTGTATAAATATGCATGTCTTAGAGAGTCTAAGGTAATGATCTAATTTTGTCTATGGGTACGACGAAAGGAGTCTAGAGTTAGTGCAGGAAGGTAAGCAGAAAGGCTCTGCAACTAAGTGCGCAAAGGCCTAGAGTAGTGTCCATAACTGAGTGCACAGACTCTTGCAGCTGAGTGCGCAGGGAAGTCTTAAGTCTGTAAACTTATACTGAATATCAATAAAGAAGACTATTACAAAAATTCTTGTGTTGTAGCTCTTTATTTCTGTCATGAATGATTGCGATATATGTTGTGATGAATGATGGTTTTATAAAATAATGATGTATTGATTCACGAATTTATTTGATCTGTCTTATTCTCTGAATGCAACTAATGTTAAGTGATTACACGAATATCATAGCACTTTCTATTAAATTTATCGAGCACTTAGGTAGGTCTAAGTAAATAATCATCTAAGGGTAATCTAGGGTGCACGTAAGTAACTGATTGGCTTGTTCAGGGTCCGCAAAATCTAGTCGTAGACCTTCATGGAGGTCTAGAGGCTGATTAAGAGAAGTTACAGCGATAGGCTGTAAGGGCCTAGAGATTCACTCGAAGGAAGATGTAGGTCGCAAAAGGACATCACACTAATATCTGGGTGTGAAAACTTGGTTCCATCATCCCCCCATACTTCTTAAGGTGAGACTTCAGTCTGCGCACCGCAGATTGATGCTGAAAGGGCCAACAATGTAGAGATTTGTTTGGCACAACTAACTCTGAACCTGGTTCAGGACCCCTAAGCCAACAAATGGTTTTGTTACTGGGACAGGGATCTGCATAAAGAGATATGTGATGTTACATCACTAGAATCGGACAAAAAAGGAAATTGAGAAGTGGTTGGATAGAAAGATCCATGAATTCATGGTGCAAGAAAATAGAAATCCATGCTTGACAAAAGAAAAGTAGTTGGACATATATTTGTAGACAGAAATACATGAAATGTTCTTCTACACCTTCCCGATCGAACTATATGAGTGGATCGATAAATTAGTAGACGACCAAGGAAGGTGGAGGCTTGACAATACGATAGTGTTGACCCTGGAGCTAGTGCGAAGGTTGGAACCTTCTGAAGATAAGATCGCGAATGTTGTTGACCATTGGCTTGATAAAGTTATAGGAGGATTTTTTACAGAGTTCGCCGTTGACACCTCAGTTAGTTACAACGAAGCAGAGCGACACTTCATAAATGGATTGTGAGGTAAGTGTTTAATATATTTGAATACCTGGATTAAGATGCTCTTGTGTGAAAAGTGGGTTATGCCATTTCCTTGATGTTTGGATCTATGTGAAGTGGACGAAGCTTTAGAAATCAAGAAAACACAAGTCCTGAATATAGTCCATTAATTAGACCTCCTTTGAGTGACAACGAGGGAGCAACACAAGCCTCACTACGAAGCACTATCCAATTGATAAGGTAGGGTTTTCTACAAATACATCATCCATCCATGCCACCTCCACCATCACCTTCACAACATGCTCCTTCTCCCACAACACCATCACCTCTACCACTGTCCACATGTCGAATACAATGAAGTTGCCCCTTTTGAAGGTCTTGGGAAGTGAGAATCCAAATTAGTTTTGGTTTGTTCAGATGGCTATGTGGACAGTATAACAGATTACAGATGATAATTTAAAGAAGGCGCAATTGGTTACTTCTCTATTGGATCACACGTTGACATGATACATTAAGTACTGCACTGATAATCCATTGGCAACGTTAGCAGACACACAGACTGCTCTGAACAAAGAATTCGGTAAACCCAAGTCTCAATCGCAATCAGTAATTGGATTCAAGGAAATCAGAATGAAGGCTGGTGAAATGCCTTGGGAGTTATATCCAATATTGAAGTGCATGATCCGCGAAGCTAATATGAACCTCAAATATAGTCAGCATCGTGAATGGTTAATAGTTTCGCTCCTACCCCACCTAAGGATTGCTTTATCACATCAAAAGATAGGGACTCAGGAAGAAGCCCTAGAAATTGTGATGAGACTGCATGAGACACCTATTCAGGACACTTCTTTGGGAGTTCAACAGATTCACACAAAGTTGTAGAACATCTGCTTGGATTTGTAGAGCCTGAAAAGAGAAAAAGAGGCTCAGCCAGAGGTGCGCAAAGAAGCTTTGTGCCTCAAGTGTAAATACCAGGGGCATGATAAAGATCACTAACCTGTCTTCGTGAATTATATCATAGGGGGGGCCAATGCCCCTGAGGCAGGAAGCTCCAAAAGGACCAAGTACGGGGCCCATGCTATGGTGCGCTATTTGTTAGGTGGCTGGAAAACATGTAACAGATAATTATCACTTGCTACAAAATTTTGTGCAGACACCACAACAATTATTCTACAATTTTTGTAAATTGATGGGCCACGATGAATGCAATTTCTTTAGCTACGAATTGATGATGGAAAGGATGCCTACGTATCGAATGCATGCAGAAACTTAGCCTCCAAATCAGGGCACTGGGGAGCACGTAGAGGATATCAGGGGCATGGATGAGGCCCAGGAGGAGGAGGACCTAGTAAAGGTCATGGACAGGTCATTTTCTATAATTGCGGAATGGCAGGGCACTACACACGGGAGTGTACAAGCTAGACATGCCCATCATGTCAATACTGCACTCAGTTTGACAACACAGTAGAAGAATGCACTACGTTGATAGCTAATATGTAGGAGAAGAAAGTGCAGCCTCAACATCCTACACAGAATCTATAGATGATGAGGGTCGAGCCCCACGATGAAGATCCAAATGTGAATATCATGCTGTGAAGCAGAATGACGAGTGCTGATGATAAAGGAAAATAGCCTGAAGAAAATGGGTGGGTTTGCAAGTCCCCAAAAAATGAGTTTGGGTTTGATCTAGAGCACGTGAAGGAAACGTTTATGGAGGTGAAGAAAAGCTTCGCTGAGGTCTCTACCTCAAGAAGTCAAGACAAACTGCTAGAAATTGGCACGCCTACAGAGGTTGACCCTTTGTTCTTACCACTTTCTTGAATACTTGTATGAAACTACTACATGATAACAAGGTTGTGAAAGAGCTACAAGAATTTATAAACAAGTGTGCTGGTAAGGAAAATTATCCTGAAGGACACCGTGCAGTTAGAAATATTGGAAAACATAAGACAAGAACAGGGTGCAAGATGAGGCTCACCACACAAATAGGAGACTATGAGATGGACCAGGTTATTTTGGATATCGGATTTGATGTGAACGTTTTTCCTAAATAGACATGGAAGAGAATGGGGAGGCCTACACTATAGTGGTCTCCAATTTAGTTGAGGATGGCGAACCAGGAGAAGATTATCCCTATGGGGCGATTTCATGGAGTGATCGTATATATAGAAGGTGAAAGCGTGCTGGCTAATTTTGAAGTGATAGAAATTGTTGATGAAAACAATCCATACCCCATGCTCCTTGGAATTGATTGGGCTATTTACATGAATGGGGTCAACACTTTGAAGAAGTGGACAATGTTGTTTGAAAGAAAATCCCTTTGCATTGTAGTACCATTGGACCCTGCAAAAGGACCATGATCTACTGAGCCAGTCAGCGGCTATGAGGAAAGTGATGATGATTTGGATAAGATTTATAATATAACAACACGAGACCAAAACTGGATTAATTTGATGGCTGATGGATGGATTTCATGGGACCACGAAAGCTCTTGTACCTCAGATTTAGATGAAGAATTGGAGCATTGGCAGAATAGGTTGCACAAATTATCTATGATGCGTTGTAATATGATGACTAAGTCACTACATTGTGTGCCAGCGGAGGTAAGAAATTTACCTTATTGTGATGGTTTAACTGATGTAGATAAATTCTTGGATGCCTTTGAAAGAGAAGTACCTGAGGGCCATTGCTTGCAAGAAATAGATTTGGTGATGTGTGCTACTCCTGCACGATGGTGGGGTACGCAAAAAGATAGCTTTGATGAATGGAAGCATATAGAAGAATGATGAGGTTGTGATTTGGTCACCCAAAAGTTTAGCTGACTGAGAAATATGATGGGAGGAATGATCCACATAATCATTTAACAAAATGGACTAAATTTTATGCAATGGGGCCATAACCAGAATGTGTGTATTTATTCTGTGACACTTTGGATATAATCCCTATGAATCGGTACCTGGAAATGGAGCTCCACCACGAAACTGTAGAGTGGGATATCTTAAGGGAAGGGTTTTTGATGACCTTCAGTTTTAAGGATGGGTTCAAAAGCATTGATGAAGCTATATAGGAGGTTAAGGTGGTAATCTTCAGAATTCTGCAAGACCCTTTGGAATCAGTTCAACCAGACTGGAGCACCCAGCTGCACTATGCACTGGAATGTTATAATATGATTGTCGATGGGGAGGATGAGGATCCAAGGAATATTAATATCCTAGAAGAAGAAGGCCACCACAAGGTTGAAGGTCCGCAGATAGAAAATCTGGACATCACCACACTATTAAAAACTAGGAAAGTAAACATTGGCATAGAAGCAGAGTCAAAATTTACAAAGATTGGGGATTACTAGGATGATGCTCCACGAATATTAGGATTTGTTTCCTACAAAATTTTTGGTCCTGAAAGGTATCATAGGAGACTTGGGCATGATTAAAATTACGTTGAAGCTGGACGTGAAGCCAATTAAGTAGAGGCCATATTGTCTTAATCCCAAATATAAAGAAAATGTATTCTTGGAGTTGGATAAGATGCTTAAGGCAGGAATTATCGAACCAGTGGAGGAATCTAATTGGGTGAGCCCAATGGTAGTCCAAGAAAAGAAACAGAAGGGATAAATATGGATTTGCATAGATCATAGGAAGCTTAATGGTGCCTATGTTCATGATCCTTTTCCGACACCATTTACTACTGAGGTACTAGATAGAATTGGAGGGCAAGAGGCCTACTCATTCACTGATGGGTTCTTTGGGTACCATCAAATTAAGATCGCGCCAGAGGATAGGAGCAAGAAAACCTTCATGGTGGAATGGGGTTGCTTCCAGTACATAGTAATGTCATTTGGGCTCAAGAATGCACCATAGATATTCTCGTGTGTAGTCATCGCGACATTCAAAGAGTTTATTCACAAATTCTTGGAGGTATATTTTGATGATTGGATAGTGTTTGGGTTAGTCAAGCGCCATGTAGCCACTCTACGCTTAATTTTGGATACGTGTCAAAGATATCATATCGTGTTGAGCTTGAAGAAGTTTTTATTCTGTGTCCCTTTAGGAATTTTGTTGGGTCATGTGGTGTGCAAGCAAGGACTAATGGTGGACCCTGCTAAGATCACAGTCATATTCAATTTGGAGGCTCCAAGGAGTGTTAAAAAACTGTGTGCAATGCTAGGCCATACTAGATACTATCGAAATTTCATCAAGGCTTATGCTTAGATTACCATGCCTATGGAGAAGCTACTGAAGAAGGATGTTACATTCTGCTGGGATGAAAAATGGCAGTGTAGTCTGGATGTATTGAAAGAAAATATGGTCACCGCGCCGATTTTGGTCATCCTGGATTGGAAGAAGGAGTTCCACGTGCATGTTGATGCATTGTGTATTATGTTGGGAGCAGTACTAACACAGGCTGGTGAAGGAGTGATGGACCATCCTATAGCATTTTCAAGTAGAAAGTTGTCAAAGGCTAAGAAGAATTACTCAAAACAGAGCGCGAAGGATTGGATATGGTATACACGCTCCAAAATACTAGACATTATCTATTGGGTGGACATTTCAAGATGTACATAGACCATTATGCCTTGAAGTATCTAGTTAATAAGCCTATGTTGGGGGGGGGGGGGGGGGGGAATATGCAAATGGCTATTGTTATTTCAAGAATATGACTTTGAGATAATTGTGAAGCCAGGAAGGTTGAATGTAGGACCTGACCATTTGTCGTGCATTGAGACAGGAGAAGAGTCTACTAATTTGGAGGAAGGATGGCCCGATGTGTAGCTCTTCATGGTGCACGTAGCAGATCACCATTTTGTGGATATTATCCACTTCTTGCCCATAGGGATGGCTCCAGAAGGATACACCAGTTAGCAGAAGAAATAATTGGTAGTGCACACGACAGATTTTTCAGTAATTGCAAGACATTTGTATAAGATGGGATCAGACGAGATACTCCGATGATAGGTTCTTGAATTTGAACGAAATAGTATCATAATTGAAGCTCATCAAGGAGTTGCAGGAGGGAATTATGCAAGTAAAGCAACAACACAAAAGCTTTTGCGCACTAGGTTATGGTGGCCTACGCTGCATAAAGATTCTAAAACATATTGTAGCACATGCAATGCATGTCAAAGAATAGGCAGACCATCACGGAGGGATGAGCTGCCATTAAATCCTTAGGTGTCATTGCAGCCATTTGAGAAATGGGCAATCGACTTTGTGGGACCGATTCAATCCCCATGCAAGAAAACAGGTGCGCGTTATATCATCACCACAACAAAGTATCTGACTAGATGGACAAAGGAACAGCCTGTGAAGGACTGTACATGGGAAGAAACAACCAATTTCTTGTTTGAATATGTGTTAACCAAGTTTGGTTGCTCGAAGGTATTGATGAGTGATCACATTACACACTTCCTCAATGAAAGAATAAACGTGATGATAGAAGAGTTCTAGGTGTATCATCAGAAAAGTACACCATATCATCCTCAAGCTAATGGAACAATCGAGGCCTTAAATAAGATCTTAGAGAATGCGCTAAAAAATATTTGCAACGTGTAGTGGAATGATTGGGACGTGCACAGACCGGAAATGTTATGGGCGTACAGGACTACTTGTAAAAAACTAACAGGTCAGACACCTTTCCGGCTAGATTATGGCATAGAAGTTGTGATGCCTATGGAATATATTGTCCCTAGCCTCCGCATAGTAGCTTTCACAAGAATGGCAAATTACAGAGCCTTGCAAGAACAACTCGCACAGCTAATGGAGCTCGAAGAAGACAGGTTCTTGGATGGCTTCCATCACAAGGTCTAGAAGGAACGTGAAAAAGCTTGGCATGATCGGCACATCAAATTGTACACATTCAAGATAAATGATTTGGTATTGTTATACAATATTAAGTTCGATAAATTTCCACGAAAGTTTCAGATGCATTGGTTGGGATCGTATGTTATCAAAGAAATTACAGATGGCGATGTAGTTCAGCTCGCGAAGCTGAATGGAGAACCTTTTCTGGGAAAGGTGAATGGAAGCAGATGTAAGTCGTATTGGGGAGATCCAGCTCAATGGCTATATGACAGAATGATAGTCTTAGGGCTCTAGGTAGCTACAAGGGAGCGCAGGATTCTAAACTACACTGCCCATTTGTGGAGCTACATGGTAGAGGGGCAGCGTGTAAAAGGGTGATGTCACAGTGCCAAAAGCAATGTGAAGGGAGTTGTGCTGTGGAGGGAGATATTGCTCAACGCAGCTAGAAAATGATTGTTCATGATTTGACAGCCAGGATACGGTTAAGAGGAGTAGGGGGCAACATTTAAGGTTGAAATATTTGGATATCTGCCGCCAAATCAACATTAATGCATGGATTTTTGGGGGAATGGTTGAATTTGAATTCAAAATATCCTATAAATTACACGTGCCCACCCAACAGAGAACACTTTGCATCCTTGGAGTTTTTGAGATGTGATGTCTAGTGCTTATGAATCAGAAGTTTTTTGAAGATTTGGTCGCAAGCTCTGTGTTTGGTACTCTACTTGAGGAAACCCAAAAATTCATTTGCAGTACTATGTCAGGACCAGGTGAGACTACAAGCATCGAGGAACTGTTGCCTCTAAAGAATTAGCTCTAGAAGTTGTGAGCATGGAGGCTCCGGCTCCTATGCCTACAACACCGAGGTCACCTAGGCTAAATCCTACACTAGTGTGCGAGAACCACAAGTCGAAGAAAGATAAGCAGAAGAGGCCAATGCCAGTGTGCAAGTTTCCTAGAAAGCACTCTACTACCCAGGCATAGAAGAAGGACAAGAAACTTTTGAAGGTTGTAGATTTGGAGGCCAAGAGGGCACTAAAGATAGAGACACTAAGGGTGCATAGCCCATCTCCAAATTTTCGGAGTATATCCCTTCACGTAAAGGAAAGGTGAAGGTCACAAAGGACATAAATGCAGAGAAATTCGAAATTCATACGCACCTACTACCAGAAAATATCACCTTTGAAGGTTTGCACCTAGCGTGGGTTCCCCATTTAAAAATGGAGGATTGGGACTTGGCTAACCATGAGAGGTTCCCCCACCTGACGATGGATAATTACATGA
The DNA here is from genome assembly GCA_000404065.3 of Pinus taeda. Lineage (NCBI taxonomy): Eukaryota > Viridiplantae > Streptophyta > Pinopsida > Pinales > Pinaceae > Pinus > Pinus taeda. The sequence continues at coordinate 66,312 of APFE030377797.1, read as the reverse complement.
AGCGATTATATTACAAAGACTTCGGTGTCACTGCGTTGGATCTAGAGGAGTGGATCCATAGAGTAAATCAATCGAGGTTGTTGAACCTATTGTGGGTGCCCCACTACCACCGCTCCAACATTAATACCACCTTTATATGGGAGCTTCTGACCCTATTGCACAATGGGTGTTTATGGCTTTTCACACCTATCCCCATCATAGACATGATCGTCCATAGAATCACGCTCCTACCTCATGAAGGCTTGAATCTAGCCAAGGAGTTTGGTGGAAAGACAAGCGAGCGCGACTTGGCCAAAAATATGAAGGCAAAATTTGAGCTTATCAAGAAGCCACGTGGGTACTCCATAACATCCATCACTAACCCCACAGTGAAAATTTCCACCCAGCTACTAGCCGCAAGGTCATCAGGAAGTGTCGCGCGGATGAGGTCCTGAAACCCGTGATCTCATTAGTTTCACAGTGCGCGGAGGGCGTGTTGTTTAACTGGTCACGATATCTATGTAGTGAGTTCCTTTCGAATTTTCACAATAAGAGTAAGACCTTCCACAATGCGTGGTTTCTTCTCTCTATTGTGCTGATTACTTGGGAGCTACTGGAGGACAGTTAGTTTCCTCCATTAGAGGTAGGATTGCTGGAGGCTGCATAATTCACCTCCCTTTGGGCCATGAAGGACCCTGCGTGGGTCACAGAAACAAAACTTTTATGGGTTTTGATAGAGTTGAGCATTCGCATGACATCAACCAACTCCCACGGTTGACCCAACTATGTATGAGCAATTGTTTGAGTATGCGGAATTCGAGGTAGACTTCCACTGCATTTATATCAGAGTGCAGAAGGATCTGCAACTAAAGTGGTTTGATCTACCATATCTTACCACGGATGATGCCATTCAGGAAGTCATCAAGAGTTGGCCAGTAGATTGGCACTCTCTATCCAACCTGGCCACGGGTACCAGCAAAGGCACAGGGAGTTCAGTGGATAAAAAGAGGAAGGATGTAGAGAAACAGGTGGTACAGAAGTTGGTCGCGCAGTAAAGGAAGGAGGCCGAGGAGAAGGCCTGACTAGAAAATGAGCACATTGTGAAGTAGTAGGCTGAACAAGAGCAGCGCGACTCCGAGAAAATTGGTAAATCCCCTTCAACCTAGATCGAGGAGGAAGAGTGGTCAACGCAGGGCGATGGCGGCGAAGAGGGGCAGAGTACTCCATTCTAGGTAAAGAGGTACAAAGAACAACAGAAGGAGGGGCCCTGGAAGAAGACAAAGGTGACTAACCCGCCATTGGATCCCATTATGTTGATGGAGGGCGATCTCGACGAGATCGGGGACAAAGTGCATGACACTACCTCCAAACTGTTGTAGTTATTCGAGAAATAGTATATTCATTCTTTGGGAGTTGTTCAAAAGGATCTATGCGAACTATAGATCCAAACCAGTAGGATACAGGTGGGCACAGGGTAGGTGAGTGTCGCACATATGATCTTGGCCCCAGTGACAAGTCAGGTTGCACAGCTGGTCAAAACAGTGGATCTCAAGACAGTCATGCTGACAAAAGAATCCTTGAGCATAGAATCGGTTGGTGATAAGGTCATCGTTAGCACTCTAAAGAACATCGGCCTCAACATTGCAGCGCTCCCCAATGAATATCTTCATGCGCTGCAGATAGGAGTGACATCAGAATTGAGAGCCCAGGAGTAGTGTGCTCTCAGCTTAATAAGTGAGTATCAAGTGAATAATGATAAAATGTTCACCAGGAAGATGGAGGCCTTGAAGGCAAAGGAAACGATCCAGGCACAAAACACCTAACTAGCGGCCATGGTTGCACATACCTGAGGAGGCACCGCTTGAAGCTAAGATCTGGAAGCTAGTTGTGGGTATTCACGATGCCAAGGCAGAGGTGGCTAGAGTTGAGTTTGAACTCAATATGAAAATCACAAAACTAGAGCTTAAGTCACAGCCTTCAACTCCACCAGAATTTAGTGAAAAACGCGAAGTTGTCATCAAGGAAAGGATAGCTACTTTGGATGTCGCATTTGTGGACTGAACACTTTTTTTTAGTAAGCCATGGAAGTGGTGATGACCCTACAAGAAGATCCCACCTTGCAGATATTAAGTACAGAGATCCGCGAGCTCCAGCAATAGTATGACAAAATAAGGGTGACAGTGTGCTCCATTGCTAGAGCGCAGTGCCTCACCAAGTTAGAGGAGGCAAAGCAGCTCCTTACACAAGTGGAAGCAACATAGAAAAAGGGCACAGTCCTTAAGGGCAGGTTGGGGCCTTGGTTGGATGAAGCCTACCTAGTCTCAGCCAACATACAGGAAAAGTTGGTAAACTTGCAGCTTACACAGTAGAAAATCAAGTGAGCCAGCAAAGGACTAGCCACAAAGCAGCTAGTTGAGCAAGTAAAGAAGGCAGCCAAGTAAAGCGCAGCTGAAGTAGCGGTTCTATAGGTGGAGTTGGGGATCTTTGTAGCAAGATCACTGCACCAACCGAGTGACTCAATGACAAGTGACGACCTTTTTGTTGGGGGCCTATTGGGATGGGGTCCCTTGGGTTAGTTTCAGGGAAAAACCTTAAGTTTTGGGGCAAAAGCCCAAGTTATGATGTAAAAAGATGAAAAGTCTCTGCAAATTGTGGTTGCAAAGCATGTAGCTAGTTAAGAGTCAAAAAGGGTTTTTACCCTCCTTTATGTAAGCTTGAGTCGGTTTTTGAAGATCTACCCATGGTCCATGGACCATGAGATTGTATAAATAGGTGTGTCTTAGAGAGTCTAAGGCAATGATCTAATTTTTTCTATGGGTACGACAGAAGGATTCTAGAGAGTTAGCATAGGAAGATAAGAGGAAAGGCTCTGCAGTTGAGTGTGCAGAGGCCTAGAGTAGTGCGTAAAGCTGAGTGCGTGCACTCCTGCAGCTGAGCGCATATGGAAGTCTTGAGTTTGTAAGCTTATACTGAATATCAATAAAGAAGACTGTTACAGAAATTCCTATGTTTTATGATGCCAGCCTAAACTGACAATGCCCACATGATGCTAATTCAATTCATGTCATATACATGTCCCAGGAATTTTAAAAATCGATATATGGGAAACCTTTACAATTCTAGGTTTAAGCTCTTAATTAACCTCTTATGCAGAAACATAACATCGGACAAAAACCCACTTTATCAAAGGTTAATTCTTTAAGCAGAAATATTTCATTTAGCTATCCATAGGTTACGACTTTGGTTATTCTTCAACTCTGGCGCTTATCAACCATACCCTTTGGTTAAAACCCAAACTTAACCCATAATACATTAAACCCACTCATTTCTAATATAACCCTCATATAATAGAAATACACACAAACCGCACTTAACCTTACCTTTCCGTTGATTCACATGACTTTACACATTTCTCGATGCTCAACCTTTATCGCATTCAACCTCCACCGTCGATTTCACTCCTTCATATCAACGATTATCATGTGATCTCCAACTCTAATCCATTTCCTGCCAGAATTCAAAGAGGTTAAACTTCTTTGAATGATTCATCAGGTTCGCCTATATATTAACCTACGTGCACTTTTCTGTGCGAATATCGTTCGATTAATCACCGAATGAACGATCACGATTATCGGAACTTAAAGAGGTTTTAACCTTGTTTTATAAACCCTCATTGCATCCGATTTTGGAATTAACCTCTGCGCGTGTTAGCACGTGACATCCGTCCGATCAATCACCCAATGGATGGTTGTGATATATCCGGACTTCAACTAGATTTAGTCAAAGTTCATAACTTTCTCGGGTATGTTTTTTAATTACAACTTATAGCTTTGAGGCTGTGCGAGAAACAACTTTCCGCTTATGAAAATCGCTTTACTCATCCATTTAATGTATGTGCATCTTTGCCATGCGATGACCGTTAGATCTATGGATCTATTGATCAGACGATCCAGATCTACTCCTGGGTTTCTTCATGAATTTATTGGGGTTTTCTCATTTCCAAATATTATCCGTTGATCTTAGATGATCCGACAGTTTCCGTTGTGTTTATTCAAACTCTTGCATTGACCTGATCTCATTTGCTATTAGTGGAATTACATTATAACACAGAGTTATCTCTACCATACTCTGTTTAAAGCGAAGACCATAGGAACTTCATCTTACTCTCGCATCACTCCATACACAGCTATAATTCCATTAATTATACACATCACACAACTCATGAATAGAATTCTTTGTCTATATAAACAATCATTTACATAATAAGGTTCTATCTCTAGCTTGATTTACAATATCAGTGGCCTCTTCCTTTCCTATCTACCTGTAGGCTTACAATCAAACCTATCTAACTCTCAAACTAATTCCTAGTTAGCTAGCCATTTTCTATGCCTTTTAGGCTTTCATTTATACAAAAGGATTCTATAACCAATTCTTGGTTTAGATCCATAACCTTCTCAACAAAATCCTAAAATATCTTCTTTACCTCTAAGGATCCTCTCTAATCCACAAAATCATCAACTAATTCCTAATCTAAGCTTTTACAATTAATTCCCAAATCTCTCAATCTCTCAACTATCCTAATTCTCTCATGTTCTCCTACATTCGAGAAGATTTACAGATATGCTTCACAATACTTAATTAAATCCTATTCTTAATATCTCATTAAAATTACTCAAAACCTTAATAATTACATTAATTTAATATTCAGGAAACCAAATTCCTTGAAAACACAAGACCCCCTATGTCTACTAAAATACAATGATATTGCTGAGTTGAATGCTCCTGCATCAGACTCTCAAGGTTGAAAACATTCATGATCTCCTAATCATGTGTTCCCATATGTTGATAGAAAACCTCCAGTGTCCTAAACTTTAGTTTGTAGTTGCATGTTTGCTCTGTTCCTTTGTTGCTGCTATATGTTTTTTGTCTTCTCTTTCATCTTCTTCTCCTTGTCAATCAGTTTCAAATTATGACTGATCACTCTTCCTGTTGTTGTCAATCTCCTCCGTCTAGACTACTTCATCATTAACTGCCATAATTCTTGAATCTCTATCTCCAGCATATCCTTGAGTTGTTACATACTCTGCCATTTGTTGCTATCTCCTTCTTTCTGCTTCAGGTAGTTGTTGTTGTCCACTAACTCTTCAATCTGTTTTTCATTATCTTCTCTTTGAAGTTGTCTGATTCTTATTGCTACCCTTTCATCCTTACCCTCTTTCATGATTATCTTTTTCTGCATCAAATACTAATTCTCTAGCATTTTTTCCAGCAAAATAATATCTTTATTCCATGGATTAAATACTTCCACTGAATTTTCCTATTTCATCTTTACTTGGCTGCTAATATGTGCCAAATTTTCTCCAGCATCTGCAACAAAACCTGCACTCACAAAAAAATTATTAAAATTCAAAACATAAGGCCTCAGTGCCTCTTCTTCCTTTGGCAACATCTCAGTATGCTGCTCTGATTTTTTCTCCTCTATCAGCACATCAATATGTTGATTCAACCTCTCTAAAAAATCCTCCAAAGGACTCTTGAAACTGTTAGCAAGTATCTCTTCCACACCATCTGCTTCAATGATGTCTTTTTTCTCTTGTCCACTATAATGAACTCCTTCTTCTGCAATCACACTGTCATACTCTGAATTTTCCAGCAAATACTCCAACAATTCAAGTTATTTGTGACACTTCACAAGTACTTCATCATCACTTATAATTCATGCATTATCAGTTTGATAATTACAAGGTTCAATAGTCTCAACTGTTGCTTCACATATCAGCTCTTCAAACTGAATTGCATCCCCTTCTTTCACAAGAAATTGTTCCTGTGTTGTAACAGTTTCAAACATCAATGCTTTGCTAAATTCTTTCTGCTCCAATAATTCTCTTCTTTTCTAATTTAAGAGACATTCTCCATCCTTCTTTACTTTAGAGTATTTATCTTTTGAAATATACTCTTCCATACTTTTGACAGCTTCAAAAGACTGCTCATCTTCTGCAAAACTTGTAATCACATAAAAAATATTAGATTCAAATATACAAGGTTTTACATCCTCCTGTTGATCTGAATTTGTCCAACAGTTCAGAAAATCATCAATAAGTTCTTCCTTAGCAAAATAAACTTCTTGTTGTCTTGAACTATCACAATAGTTCATGAGATCTTTAACTAATCTCCATTCTTCATCTTCACCCAGAACTTCACCTTGTTCTACCTCACAAATAAAAACTTCCATTTCCAACTCAGCTTCTCTAAGTTTTTCCACCAGCCAATTCACTTGCCTCTGTTGTAGCCTTCTCTGCAATTTATGCCACTTCACTACCATTTTCCTCAAGACCCAACCTTGTCTTTGGCTTTCCTATAATATCATCCTTAATGCATCGAGTTGTTCTTTCAACTCTGTAATCTCCTTGTCAAGATCCTCTTGACTCATCCTCGTGCCATTTGGCTTGGCATCCTCTTTCTTCACCTTTCTTCTATTGTGGTCTTCCTCAGAACCTTTACTATGAATATGAGTAGTCATTTTGTCCTCTATCTTCATGAGCTCCTCACTCACTTACTGTGAGTTGCATTAAAGCTTATGCAACAACAAGTCCTCCCTACTATTACTTACCTCACCAATCTTTCCTTTGTCCTTAGTATTTTGGCAAGAACTTGGTTCTCTATCTCTAGAACCATTTTGAGCACATCTCTCCACTCCTTCTAGGCTTCAACTCATCTGCACCTTTTTAAGAACAGAACTGTCCTTTTTATCCAACCTCTGTTAGAATTCTTCAAGGTTCTGCCACATTCTGCTTTCATTCAGAAAGTCTTACCAACTTCCTTCATCCTTTAGCAATTCTACCCACATCTTCTATGGAATTTCCTTTATGATCTTTCTGTGAGCTGCAACAAAATCTCTGCAGTAAGAAGTCTCCTTCTTGCTACATGATACCTCACTAAGCTTCTCTCCTTTGAGCTCAGTCTGTTAGCATTTCTATGGTTCTTTCCTTTGGAACCAATTGAGCACTTCTTGCTCTAGGTTGCTGCAATTTTCTCACCTTCTACCTTCAAGACCTCTGCATGATCTTGTTCTACCATTCACCTACACTTTGAATGGATTGTTCTCTATTTCCTTTAAATCTACAAATTCTTCCAATATTCTACTACACCTTATCTATGTGTGTCTACTATTTGTCAGATTTAAAATCTAATCTCATCTTTGCTTCTTTTATTACCATTCACCTCTATACACAACTTCAAACATAATTCTTAAAGTAGAGTTCTCTCAAAAAATTCTTATACACAAAATCTCCTTGTTCTGCTTTGATACCAAATGATGCCAGCCTAGACTGACAATACCCACATTAAGCTAATTCAGTTCATGTCATATACATGTCCCAGGAATTCTAAAATTCCATATAAGGGAAACCTTTATAATTCTAGGTTTAACCTCTTAATTAACCTCTTATGCGGAAACATAACATCGAACGAAAACCCACTTTATGAAAGGTTAATTCTTTAAGCAAAAAGATTTCATTTAACTATCCACAAGTTATGACTTTGGCTATTCTTCAACTCTAGCACTTATCAACCATATCCTTTGGTTAAAACCCAAACTTAACCCATAATACATTAAACCTACTCATTTCTATTATAACCCTCATATAATAGAAATACACATAAACTGCACTTAACCTTACCTTTCCGTTGATTCACATGACTTTACACATTTCCTGATGCCCAACCTTTATCGCATTCAACCTCCACCATCAATTTCACTCCTTCAGATCAACAGCTATCATGCAATCTCCAAGTTTAATCACTTTCCTACCAAAATTCAAAGAGGTTAAACTTCTTTGAATAATTCATTGGGTCCACCTAGAATATTAACATGCGTGCACGTTTCCAAGCGATTACCATCCGATTAATCACCGAATGAAAAGTCACGATTATCGGAACTCAACGAGGTTTTAACCTTGTTGTATAAACCCTCATCGTGTCTGATTTTGGAATTAACCTTTGCACGTGTTAGCACGTGACATCCATCCAATCAATCACCCAACGAACGGTTGTGATCTATCCAGAATTCAACTGGATTTAGTCACAGTCCATAACTTTCTCGGGTCCTTTCTTTATTTACCACTTATGGATTTGAGGCCACACGAGAAACAACTTTCCTCTTACGAAAACTGCCTTACTCCTCCATTTAACACCTGTGCATCTTTACCATGTGATGACCGTTAGATCTATGGATCTATTGATCGAACGATCTAGATCTACTCTCGGGTTTCTTCACGAATTTATCGGGGTTTTCTCGTTTCCCAATATTATTCGTCAATCTTAGATGATCCAACGGTTTCTACTGTGTTTATTTAAACTCTTCCATTGACCTGATCTCGTTCGCTATTGGTGGAATTACGTTATAACATAGAGTTATCTCTGCCATATATTATTTAAAGCGAAGACCATAGGAACTTCGTCTTACACTCGCATCACTCCATACACAACTATAATTCCATTAATTATACACATCACACAACTTAGGAATTGAATTCTCTACCTTTATAAACAATCATTTACATAATGAGTTTCTCTCACTGGCCTGATTTACAATATTAGTGGCCTCTTCCTTTCCTATTTGCCTGTAGGCTTACAATCAAACCTATATAACTCTCAAACTAATTCCAAGTTAGCTAACCCTTTTCTATTCCTTTTAGGGTTACATTTATATAAAAGGATTCTATAACCAATTCCTGGTTTAGATCCATAACCTTCTCAACAAAATCCTAAAATCTCTTCTTTATCTCTAAGGATCCTCTCTAATCCACAAAATCATCAACTAATTCCTAATCTAAGCTTTTACAATTAATTCCCAAATCTCTTAATCTCTCAACTATCCTAATTCTCTCATTTTCTCCTACATTTGAAAAAATCTACAAATATGCCTCACAATACTTAATTAAATCCTATTCTTAATATATATCATTAAAATTACTCAAAACCTTAATAATTACATTAATTTAATATTCAGAAAACCAACTTCCTTGAAAACACAAGACCCCCTATGTCTGCTAAAATATAATGATATTACTGAGTTGAATGCTCCTACATCATTTTATCTCTTTATTTCTGTCATGAATGATTGCAATATATGTTGTGATGAATGATGGTTTTATAAAATAATGATGTATTGATGCACAAATTTACTTGATTCGTCTTATTCTCTAAACACAACTAATGTTAAGTGATTATGCAAAGATCATTGCACTTTCTGTTAAAGTTATCAAACACTTAGGTATATCCGAGTAAATACTGATCTAAGGGTAATCTAGGGTGTGCGTAAGTAACTAATTGACTTGTTCAAGGTCCGTGAAAGCCAGTCATAGACCTTCGTGGAGGACTAGAGGCTGATTAAGGGAATTTACAGCGATAGGTCGTAAGGGCCTAGAGATATGCATGAAGGCAGATCTAGGTCACAAAATGACATCACACTGATCTCTGGGTGTAGAAATTTGGTTCGAGCATCCACCCATATTGCTTCGGGTGAAACTTCAATCTGCGCACTGCAGATTGATGCTGAAAGGGCCAGTATTGTAGGGATTTGTTTGGTGCAACTAACCTTGAACCTGGGTTAGGACCCCCTAAGCCAATATCATGTTTGAAAGTAATAGGGATTCTTAAATTGTTTATAGCATCTTCCAAGGTTAGCTTGATCAACACATGATGTGCTAGTTGCTGATGTTTCCCTTCTTGTACCTTGATGCTCATGTCTATTATGGATTGTAATAGAAAATAAGGTACACTAAGTCTGTTATGAGGAGGTGTCTCCCCTCCCAATCTTAGCTCATGGATGAGTCTAAAGTGGTACCCATACACTACATTGTATCTACTCTCACAGGAAATATACTTGATGATGTGGTAACTTACTTCATTTCAAAGATATGTAATGCTTTCCCTTCTAACCCCATTTTTGTCTTCAATTAGTTATTCTCCTTCAAATAAAAAACCTTTCTTTGCAAGATTGTTGTTAGTCTCATCCTCTTTTCTCCACTGTAACCCTAGGGGGAGTGTAGTTATCCTACTAATACTCTCAAGGGTAATTTCTACTGACAAAACCTTCACTACAGCACTGGTGCTGGCTCTAGTGAGAGGTATGAGTGACTTTGAAATTCTCCAACCACGTCATCATCGTATCCCCTCAGTAGCTCAAAGAACCCCATCCATTAATGCCTTGTAAATATTTCTACCACAAGAGGATGCTGGTGTATTTTGGTTATGTTGGTGGGCTCTATTTTGTTGAAACCTCCTGTCATATTTTTCTGGTAATTTTTGTATTAATGAGGTTTGGGTGGCTATAGTTTAAGAAATTTTGTAGGTGATGAGGTTTCAGAGTTTATCCTTCATTGACCTTCACATAAATCTGTCTAAATTTATGTGTACTGCAAATACTTAAAATAAATGAGGACTTCTTCCTTTTCCTATAAATGAGAAACAAAGAAGATATGGCACCTACCTCCCTTTTCTATGCTCTAGTGATGAGAATTATTGAATTGATGGACCTTGGTGTCCACTTAAAACTCTATGTGGTAGTTCTCCTTGTATCTTGTAGCTTTCTTGTAGTTTCCTATAGGTGCTCTTTTTGGTTGTAGGTGCTGACTGTTTCCTATAAGTGCTCACTATAGGGATACCGAGTGTAACTTTTTCCTTTGATGACTCCTCGAGGTTGCCTCTGCCTTCATATTTTTGAAATAACCAATATTCCGCATGGGAGTCAGTGATTATTTCTATTTGTGGATGATTTCTTTGGGTGATGTGTTGGCTGGCCAAGTACGAATACCTCCTTTTAGACCATTGGTCCCACTACACGTTCATCATATTACCTTTCCTCATAATCATCTCCCACTTTTATTCTCTGTAACTTAACAATTTTTTTTATTCATTCCCCTTTTTTTGATGTGACCTTGCCACGTGTATAGTTGACTAACCCTTTTTCTTCTTGTATCTGATCGAGGGTGGCCAAGTTAACTAGCCACCTTTGCTTATAAAATAAACTTCCTGCATATTCCTACAATTTAATCATATCCGTACTTATGAAGGAGTATTGGTGAGATGACATACTTGTTCATCCTTTGCCTTGCTGATGCACGCTGGAGAGTGGTGTCAATTTGTTGTTCTTGACCTAGCTCATATTCTTCAACTATGTTTTTTTTCTTCTTCTTTTGTTTATCATTTGTTCCTTTGATGATGTAAAGGTGCTATATTTTGTTGCTATTGGGCTTCTTATTGCTGCTGAGCTCTAGATTAGCTTCCTTATTCCTGTATTCCTTGTGTTGAAGGTGGATTGGAGTTGTTGTGGCCTTTTTTGTGGAATAGGCTACTACAGGATTTCCTATAGGATGTCCCATAGCTGCCTTTTTCTTGAATTTCCTCATATTTTCTCTACTCTAAAGTTGAATGGGTATTGCAATCAGTGGAAGATGTGGTTATGGAGTGGCAAGTGAGGTAAGGTGTTGTTTTTATGCCCCTTTTTGATTTTTTTTCTTATCTCCTTTTTATATTTTCTATCTTGATTTTTTTCTGATGGATACAGGGGTGACATGGTCATGAAGGGTGTTGGTTGAGGTGTCGTGTGGTCAATGGCTCTTTTCATATTCCAAAATAGGCTTGTATCACCATTTTTCCACTGGAATACCCTTCCTGTACTTTTTCAAGACCTCCTGTAATACCTACAGTAAACTCTTGTAGTATTACAAGGAATCCTGTAGGAAACACAGAATTGCTTGGAGTTGGAATCTGGAGTTGATTATGAATGGAAGAACATGGGGATTATGGAGGAGATAAGATGGATGAAGGAAAACATAGTTTGTTTTAGGGCCTTCTGTCCTCTATATCCTATGCTCATTATCTTCTTTCAAACCTGCAAAATAGAATTGCTATTTTTGTATGTTCTTTTTTTTAAAGACAACTAGGCTTCCTCAAAGGATGTTTGCATCCTGGTTGCCTGCCCTGGGTGCCTCAAAAGAGGTTTTCACCCAAAGATCTTTTTTATTTTATTTTTTCAATACTCTTGGGTTGCCTCAAGAGTTTTTCAACCCAAAAGTTGGACTCAGGTACCTCATGGAGATTTTCACTTGGGTCTCTTTATTTTTTTCTCTTTTTATTCTTTTCTCTAAGAAATTGATGAGATAGAATCTGAGACTTCTTCAATTACCATCACTGTCTTGCTGATGCTACTGATGAATGCCTGCTTTGATAACGACTTTTTGTAGACTTTTAACCTATACCCATTGACAAACAAAGGGATACCTTCTTATTTGAACAATGCCATTATTATGGCACTTTTCTATCACATATGGTCCCAACCATCTGGTCATTAACTTGCCTTTGAAATCTTTGTATCGGGAGTCATACAGCAAGGCCTAGTCACCTTCTTGAAACAATTTGTCCTTGATATTTCTGTCATGCCAATTTTTCCTTTGTACTTGAGTCACTTCTGTGTGCAGGAGGGTCTACATCCTAAATTCATTTGATCCATTCAGATGGAGAAATATTTCTTTTTGTGCCCTTGTGACATCTATATCCAATTGTGATACCATCCTTAAGGTGTTGTATTCAAATTCAATGGACATGAGGGCTTTCTTCCCATAGGCCATCTCATAAGGAGTGAAGCTAGTGGTGGTCTTCCAAGTAGTATTGTGGGCCTAGGTGGCCTCCACCAATCTGTCTGCCTAATCCTTTCTGTTGTTGCTAATCACTTTGGTCAGAATGCTTTTCAACGCTCAGTTGGTGACTTCCACTTGCCCATTAGCTTGTGGGTGGTAAGGAGTGGACTTTCTGTGCTTGATCTTATGTTGGCTTAACAAATTTTCAATCATGTGAGATGTAAATTGTCTGCCCTGATCAATGACCAACTCTCTAGGGTATCCAAACTTATAAAACAAATTCTCCCTCAAGAATTCAACCACTTTTTATTCTATGGCTACCTTGATAGCCTTGGCTTCAGCCCACTTTGTTAAGTAGTCGGTGCACACAATGATGTACTTATTCTGTCTAGATAAAGGGTCAATGGGCTTAATGAAATCAATGCCCCACTTGTCAAATGGCTCGAAAGTCACTTGAGGTTGTAGAGGCATTTCATCCCTGGAGGTAGGCTTCCCCATCCTTTGGCACCGATCACATTAGCTAGTATACCTTTTTACATCTTAGTGGAGAGTGGGCCAGTAATAGCCATATTGTAGTACCTTGAATGTTGTTCTTTTGGCTGAAAAGTGATCTCCACAAGGCCCATCAAGACAGGCTAGAAGGATGTCAAAAACCTCCTCCTCCCTGACACATCTTTTCATAATTTTATTTGGACCCATATTGAAGAGATTGCCCCTAATCCAAGTGAATGGGGCACTTTTTCTTATGATTTTGTTCTTTTCCTTGGAGGACAAATTTGGAGGGAACTGTGTAGATACCAAGTAGTTTTCTATGTCAACAAACCATGGAGAGAGAACTCAAATGGAGAATAAATTTTCATCTGGTAGCTGATCATCAACCATTCCTTCCTCACTTGCAAGCAAAGTCAATCTGGATAAAAAATCTTCAACTACATTCTCTTTTCAAGACTTATCAATAATAGTTAGATTAAATTGTTGTAATAAAAGTAACCATCTAATAATCGGGGCATTTGTATCAAGTTTATTCATAAAATATTTAATTGCAGCATGGTCGGTATGTACAAATGTCTGGTAACCAGTAATGTAATGCCTAAATTTATTCAATGAATGTACAATAGCTAGGAGCTCTTTTTTAGTTACTGTGTCATTTAACTCGGCTTTCAACAGATTCTTACTGATGAAGTAAATGACATAAGGTAGCTTGTCATCTATCTAGTCTAGAGCTGCTCCTATAGCTTTGTGAGAGGTATCAACATGAATGTGAAAGGGAAGAGCCCAGTTTGGGCCTCGGAGAATAAGTGGAGTATTCAATTTGTCATTTAGGGTTTCTAGGGCCTCTTGGCAACTTTCGGACCATAAAAATTCATAGTCTTTGGCCAATAATCCAAATAAGGGAGAGGCTACCTTGCTGAAATCTTTTATAAATCTCCTATAATATCAAGCTAACCCTAAGAAAATTCTGACATCCCTTTGCTTCTATGGAGTAGGGACCCTTTTTATGATGGCTATCTTATTTGGGTCTACTTGCAGTCCTCCTTGGGATATTGAGTGACCTAGAACAGTCCCTACAGTCATTAATAATTCACATTTTTCGAGACTAAGGGACAAGTTCATTTCAATGCATTTGTTTAACACCTTTTCCAAGTTAGAAAGAGCCTCCTGGAAATAGCACCCATAGGGGGTGAAATCATCCATATAAATTTCTACTCCATCATGGACTAGCTCTGCAAAGATGCTCAATACTGCTCTCTGGAATGTGGCAGGGGCATTATAAACCAAAATGAAGGACCCTATAAGCAAAAGTACCCCAAGGACAAGTGAAGGTAGTTTTATCTTGGTTCTCTAGACTGATCTCGATTTGATTGTACCCTCTGAATCCATCCAGGAAAGAGAAGAACTTATTTCCTTCCAGACCATCTAATACTTGGTCAATGAAAGGTAGAGGGAAATGGTCCTTCTTTGTGGCTTTGTTTAGCTCTTGGTAATCCACACAGATCCTCCACTTTCCATTTTTCTTTGGACCAACACCAGAGTAGACACCCACTCACTGTTCGAGATAGGGTAAATGAATCCTACATCGAGCAACTTTTGAAGTTCCTCTTTGACTATATCCTTGAGGGTTGGATTCATTCTCCTTTGGGGTTGGTAGACTGGCTTGCAACCTTCCTTGATGTAAATGTGGTGAGTACACACCGAAGGGTGCACTCCCTTCATTTCTTTGTAATTCCAAGAAAATGCATCCAAATGCTTTCTTAGCATGTTACATAACTCCTCTTATTGGTGTATAGAGAGAGAGGGGTTGATCTTTAATGCTCTTTCAAGGCCGAATTCTATTGTCTTGACATGAGTAGGGTTTGATTCAACTGGGCATAGATCAATCTAATGGTTGTTTTTGGCTTCCTTCACTACTTCCTCCAGAGACATGGTGTTGGGAGTTTGATTTTGGAGGATGTGTTCAATCAAGTCATCTTCATCAGGTTGTCCTCCTCCTATGGTAGTTTCTAGGGTATAGATTTGGGAAGAGTAGACTTCATCTTATTCCTCCTCTTCTAGCCATAAAGTTAAGTCATGCTCTAGGGATGGTTGAGCGGGAGGTTACAAGACCAATTGTTTGGATAGATGCCCATTTTTTATGGAAATATTTCCAACCCTGCAATTTATGTAGGTATTAACAGTGGCTAACGAAGGCCTCCTAAGGATGAGAGGATAACCATTGAATTTTCTCTTAGGCTGGATAACTAAGAAGTCAGCAGGGTATTCCCAGGAATCAATGGAGACCATCACATCCTCAACAATTCCGTTGGGAGCTATTGTGGATTGTTCTGTAAGCTACAAGACTGTCGTGGTATTCCTTAATGATCCCTAGAGATTTATCTTGAGCATAGTGTCCTTAGTCATCACATTGATGGAAACCCCATGATCAATCAAGGTATGGGGAACAATGGTGTCATCGATGTGTACATCTACAACAGGACTCCTGGGATCTAGATACTTTAGGAAAATTACTTGGCCCATCATTAAGTCAAACAATTATCCAATGACATTAATAGTAGGGTGTTATAGACATATTTTGGAACTGTAACCCCAATCATACATGTCCATAAACCAAGGGCTTCTGAGTCCCTAAAAGTGTTGTTTCATACCCTAAAGGAACAAGGGCAGCTGATTACATCATCTCCCAGAACTTCTCCACAGAAAACTACTAAGAACTGGTCAAAACTGGACCATACAGATTGCTTAGTGCTAAGGGTGTGATGCATCTCACCTGCTCAGTGCAAAAAGTGCGATGCCTATTGGAAAGCCCTTCTGTAGGGTGCGATGGGCGAGAGTAGACAAATGGTAGAGACAGTTTGCAAGGTGGATGATCATGGAATCTTCCAGAAACTTCTCCTCTGACACTTGCCTCTTTGAATTCACCCAGGGATGAGTAAGAGATCATCAATCTCCAAGTGGAATCAAGAACTATCAAATAGAAGACACTAATCAAAAT
>APFE030377797.1:31666-49473 GCA_000404065.3 Pinus taeda | reverse complement strand
TAAAGGAAAATGAAAGTAACTTTAATCTGTTTGTTTCTAAGATAGCTACCCATCTTAGTGGGACTAGCATCTCTGCATAGACACTAGATTTCCCAATAACAAAATGGTGACTCCACTGGGGAGCGAATAGCTTGTTTGCTTGTCTATATTTTTTTCCTTTATAAACTTACAGATGGAGCCTGAAGTCAAGCTAGCTAGCCTTCGAACTGCATTTGCTATGCAAGTGCAAAGTAGATCAATGCTACTTTAGTCTATCTCCAGGTTTTGTTTATAAACTGAACAATTGATTTGAAAACATCCTAATTGCCCTGGTGGTGGCTCAAGTAGCCTCATTAGATCAGCTCCTGTGATTTGTATTTACTGACTATCATTAGCTCGGCCTAAATCCCTGAACTAAGCTGCAAACTATGACCAAGAACCAAGTTGAAGTGGCATCCCTGGACCATCGCACCTTCTCCTCTTGGGAATCTGGATGCATCGCACCTCCTGTGTGCAGTAGGTGGGATGCATCGCTCTTTCCCTGTGTTACAGGTGCGATGATTAGATAAGACCTCTTCTACTTCCAGATTTTGGTTTTTTGTTCACTCTCTTCAGCTTTATTTAGGAGTTTTGCTGTCTGTGATCAGTATACCACTGTGGAAACTCCCTTCCTTTGCATGATTAAGCCTCCATTGTACAAAGAACTGTAAATGTTTTTATGTATTGTTCACCATTTACGGTTCTCCTTTACAAATAAGTAGTGTAATCAAACTGTCTTCTTTTGATTTGAAAGTGTCGCAAGTGTCGTTTTCAGTCAAAGAAAAGAATCCTACTATTCTTGATGATCAATTACACTGTTACTCTTGTATTTGATTTGAATTAATAGTTTTTCAAGTGTCAAAAGCAGTTTTCAATTCAAAATAGCAAAGTGTCGTCGTTATCTTCCTTTCGTCTTTTGAAGAGAAAATCGTTAGTACTGTCGCTTGAAACGATTTAGATTTGTACTTAGCATTATTTTTTTCATTCACACATTAAGAAAGCGAAAACAAGTACATGCATGTGCATTTGCATTTAGACTGCTTGTTGATTTTGATTTAGGACAGTGCATCTAGTGTGTGCTCTCTGCTCTATGTTGAAAGAATCCCACTTCTTTTTCTTTAGTGGCTAGGATTTTCATTGCAAAAAGAAGATTAAATGATTGTTTATCATCTTAGATTGCATTTTAGGAATTGTATATCTACATCACGCGGTGAACCTGAAAGGAAAACTTCTTAAGAAAGATCAACTAAAAATAAATTCAATGAACATAAAAACGCTTTGGAATCTAATGCACAACACTTAGAAGCCTAGGCCAGAGACGTATTCCGGCGTCATAAAGCCTGGTAACTATCGCTTTCATTATAGGTTGGGTGATTCCTCCTCTTTGAGACGACAAGTGCCAGTACGGACTTGTGCTCCCATGTACCGTTAGGTATATATTGGGAGACCACAATAGGCTATATCCTTTATCCTTAGGAAGCCCTGTCTGCCACCCTATCAATCGCAATGCACTGAACACAACATTCGGGAAGATTGACTGTCGTACCGTAAAAATTATTCTGCAGTTTTGTGATTGGTTTGGTAATCCCTCTATCTGGATTTCCAGAGTAGTCTCTTTCGTTCCTTTTCAGACTCCTTAAAGGAAAAGGTCCATCTGAGCACTTGTCACTTCAAGATCATTAAAAATCGAAGGCGACTAGAGTCATCTTTAGCTTTTTCTCGACTCTTAAAAATTAAAAAAGCAAGTTGTGTCAAAGCGTCTAAAATTCATTTAATTCGGAATCATTTTTCCCTTATTTTGAGTTGATCGAGTAATCCGCAATCATGGAAGAAAGTCAATCGAAACCCCATCGTTCGTGGAGATTAATGAGTCAACCATCTTTGACTCCGGAAACAAAACTATTCTGGACAAAGCGAACTCGTTTAACAGGGTCAAAGTCCCCTGGGTTGCTTGGAACTTGTGTTCCAACATCCTCAGGAACTTTGGTTACTCCAACCATCTCTGATACCCCTACCTTTACAAAAGAAGTTTCGCGGCCACAAGAGGACATTAGAACTGATCCTAGTGTAACGGTAAACACTTCTATTCCTGAATCGGCTACATCTACAGCTGATTCGGAAGGTGTTACCTCTCCAATAACTATCGTTGCACAGTCTATACCTTCTTCGGGACCATAAATATTTTACAGACCTGACAGTCTACCTCTCCCACCTGGATTGATTGCTATAGAAGAGATTGTGGAGGATCCTCCATCCAGTACTCCATTATATTTTGGAGCCGGTATCACTCTATATCCTTCTTCATTAGAAGTTAGTCTCCCTTCATCGAAAGTTCCTGTAGAATCGATAGGAAATCTCTTGGATAGACTAGATATGTCTGAACAACCATCGACATCTAGGACTGTGTCATTTGACGCAGCAGCAGCAGAACCTCCTGCTGCTACTCCAACAATGTTCCTCGGTGTACCATCTGCCCCAACTAGCTCTCAACCACTAGATGGAGTCCATCCAGGGACTGTTTCGACAATATGTTCTATTCTCGTTTGTTCGTTCAGAATCTCTTATGTTGTGTCTCAACAAATTGATCCTTCACAACAGTGTCAATTTGGGCAGTCTTGCCCCCAAAGGCCAATCATTCCTTTGAGCACTGGATTGCCACCATATGGGGGGCAGTATGCCCTTTCATTGTTTCCTCCGGGAGAACAACCATATGGGAGTTCGCAACATAATTTGGGTCATGCTGGAATTACATCCAGTGGTTGGGTGCCAATATTGCCTCAACAACCAAGAGTTGTATACTCAATGCAACAAAGCCTGCCTGTGTCGAATATCCCCACTACACCGGCCATTGTGACAGTGTCGCAAGTACAAGTTTTCCCTGTTGTATGCCAACCTCAAGTTTCTCAGGTCGTAATACAATTGCCTCCTGTCTCCACGACATAGCTGCAATCACCGATTAGTGGCTCCCTAACTGGAGCGACCCAGGTTCAAACGGGTACTATTTCCACTCATCTTGGTCAAATAGCCAGTATTAGATAACAACAAATGGTTTCACAACCATGGCTGGTGCAATATCAACAACCGCAATTCCAACAAGTTTACAAGGATCTGAGCAACAAATCTTTGCAAGTAATGGGCAGCCGTATTTTCAAAGCGGTCAACATCAATCATTTCATAGTGGTTATGCCCATCAACCTTACCAAAGTTATCAGCATCAAATGCACTATACTGGTATGCAAAGACCCACTGCTCAAGCAATCCCCTCTTATCCTGGGTATGCTTCGCTGAACCTGAATCAACAGTTACCCTTCATGGCAACTTTAGAGTTACTGGATCTAAATCGGCTAACAAACGATCCAATTGCTTATGCCCCTTGGTGGCCGGTGATTCCTCATAAACTACCATCAGATATTCCTAAATTTAATGGAAATCCGTGTGAAGCCCTGTCGAATCATGTGATGACCTTTCATTTGTGGTGTTCATCCAACACTCTCAATGATGATTCGATTAGGCTTTGCCTTTTTCAGCGAACGTTAACTAGTCTAGCAGCAAAATGGTATATTGAATTGCCTAGAGCTTCATTTGATAACTTCAGCACCCTTGCCACAACCTTTTTAACCCATTTTCAGTTACCAATAAGGTACGAATCAGGAACAGAGCTTCTTACCAATTTCAAACAGACGACAGCCACTCACATATATGATCATATCATGAGTGGCAGCGTCGTTGTAGAATGGTAAAAACATATGTTCCTGATCATCTTTCAGTTGAATGGTTTATTAAGTCATTATTACCTTCTATGACAGAGGATGTTACAAAGGGAGGGGTCGTCACTGAAGAGCAAGTCATTGCTTGTGCGCAATATCTAGACTTGATCTATACTCAGCCTGGCACGCTCTATGACAAAATCCCTGATGCTCCTAGACCGAAATTTTCCATTCCTCCTCCTCCTAAATCAAACAAAGACTCTCATGTCGACGATGGTGTGATAGGTACAACTAGCACGAAAATCGTAAAGGCTACATCGAAGAAAGCTCATACGGTTTCTAGTCAAAATGAAAATGGAGAACTTCTGGCCTTAGAGGTAAATGCCGTGTCGATTGAAAAAGGCAAAGAACCGAAGCAACCAGGGGGCAAGAAGAAAAAGAAAGGGAAAAAGAAGAAACAGGTGGAGTCGTCTCCTGAAAAATCTTATGCAAACCCTTCTGGAGAAAGGAAACCAAATCATCCATGCTTTATATGAAATGAGGATCATTGGATGAAAGACTGTCCACATAAAGATGAGCTTAGGAAACTCTTAAAGAATTCAAAAACCTCAGTGGTATTGACTGATCCGTTTCCAAATCCAGGAACGAATCTGGTTGCTAGTGACAATGCTTCCCCATCCCAAGTGCTTATGTTGTCCATTTAAAAACAACAAAAAGATGCTTTGGTATCGACTAGGAATAAAGATTATAAGAATCCACAGCTGTCGAACAACAAGGCTACTGATCAACCTAGTAGTTCGACAACAACTTCAACCGAAGTTGTGCCACCCATTATTCCTGAGCTAACGATAAAGCCACCAAAGGGAATAGTACACAAATCGACATTTAATCCTCATGCTAGAGCAACAAAGAATTATAATATAGTATAGGACCTGGCCCAATCACCGTCGGCTATGTTGACAGTTGAGGTACTGCAAAATTTCCCCTCCCAAAAGCAGGCTCTATTATCAACAATAGGTGGGATTGACCCAGCAGATTCCAATCTTGTGGCCTTTAATCATAAAGGATATAACCCACAGTTACCAGCTCAGCTTACTTTCCTTATTCAAGTGAAATACCTCCACAAAACTGTTCATTGAACAATTATTGATGAGGGGGCATCTACATGTATTATGTCAATGAGTTGCTTGAAAACTTTTGGCTCACCACCCTTGTCGTGATTGTTGACGACGTTAAAAGCATTTGATGGGAAAACATACACTCCATACGGGATTTTAAGTAACTTGGATGTCGAACTGTGGGGCAAAACAATATAAATTGATGTTGAAGTTATTGACGGAAACCTTGATTACAAAATCCTATTTTGAAGGCCCTGGATTTATGCTATGGATGTTGTTGTGTCGACATACTTCAGAAATATTGCATTTCCTTTTTAAGGAGGGATTACAATCGCCGACCAACAAACCTTTCACCTCAACAGTTCACAAGTTACGGGAAGCATTCTGATGATCCACGGAAGCTCTCAGTCACTTCAAAATATCGGAGTAGGTCTACTATAAGACCCTACATTGATGCATACTTTTGCCCTACCACCTCCAAACAATCTGGCGGAAGTGGCCACGGTGAGAACTTTCAATATGATATCTTCTAGATTCAGAAGATTCCTGAACATTTTGACAGTATGGATCATTTCCATTTTAGAAATATTGTAGCAAACAATTTTCTTGTTCTGGGGGGCAAACCCAAATCAATTCTCATCGAGTGTTTGGATAGATAGGTCTAAGGAATATGGTATCTCTTCAGATCCTTGGTCGCATATAAATTCTACAGACGAAGGAATCATTCAGTCAATGATGATAGGAGAGGCACCATGGGAAGATTACCACTATCATTCCCATCTTCCGGATTACCACGAAGATTATTCCAGCAACCTTAATCATCCTTCAGTTTTTCGTTTTCTATCAAATACTGTAAATACGGTGGATTATGAGGATAGTTCTTTTACTATGTCAACCTCATTAAAAAATGAAACAACTCCCTTTCCAAATCGAGTCTTTGATTACGATCTCGTAAAATCCAAGTCGAGTCTTTCAAAGATCTCGAAAGTAAACCTTCATTCCAACCACCATGTTGAATGCAATGAAGCTTGGGGGGCATGCACCTCAATTTGCGTTATTATGCTGCGGGCATGCGAACTTATAACAAGCATAGTTTTTCATTTCAAGCTTGTGTAAACATGAAACTGAATCTGAGCATATGTTGTCGCATGGTTCAAGCTCATTAAAAAATAAACCAGGCCATGAGCAGTGTTACCACAGGGTTCAAGCTCATTAAAAAATAACCCCGCCACGAGCAATTTTTATGCGAAGTTCAAGCTTGTTAAAAATTAAACCTATGCAATGAGCATATGTTCCACCAGAGTTTAATATCATTAAAAAATGAACCAAACTATGGTAAATAACCATTGTGAATGCATTATCATCAGCTGTTGAGCCTTGGTCATGTTCTTACCATCACCTCCACTCCATTTTAGCCAATCATACGCCTCCATTTGATTGTTTACCCTTTTGAGGAATAGCTGCGACGAGTGATTCTATTAGCCATCCTCTTAACACTGTCGTGGTCAGAAAGTTCCAAACCTTACCTGGAACCACCTGCTGCTCGAAAATGTCACTTGTTCCTCAAAAACAAGTCTCCTTTAAGCTCTTTTCATCTGACTCGTAAAATATGAAAAGATTGCTGAGAAATTGGCCTCTCCAGCTCGTTAAAGCTATCGAAAGTGCTATCCCTCCTCTAGATTTTAATCTTTTTGGACCTGGGGGATTATTACACAAAAAGATCGAGCACTTGTCTTGTTTGGCTCGTTAAAACTATCAAAGATTCATCCCTTTCATATTATTTTATACTTTTTCGGACTTAAGGGATTATATGACAAAAAAGGATTACTGGAGTTTCCTTTCCGTCCCTTTTCAGACTCTCTAAAATTGAAAAAGGACCGAGTTGTCTTTGTTGTTAAACTCGTTAAAACCAATTGCGACAAACTTGTCCATAGAGAGAAGAACGAGTTTCACTGTTGCTAGGCTCATTAAAACATAGCGATGGGTTTGCCCAAAGGGAAAATTATAGAACAAGCATATGTTATCCTCCTCAAGCTTGATATAAATAAAGAGGTACTGGTCAGCAATGACTGGGGAAAAATTGGGAAGAAAACTTGAAGAAACTTGGTAGCAAGTCGCTCTTGAACATGACACTTTCACACCATCACCATGATTGAGTCAGGTTGGGTTATTCCCTTCATCGGTCATACTACCATTGGTCCGTCGTACCATCCATATTTGGGGTTAACTCTACCAATCCATTTCAGTGTCGCCGATATGTTCAAGAGAAATCAATCAGAGAATTCACCAACCCTGCTTATGTCTCATCCGTTGCGATACCTTCACCCTTCATTCTTTCATGACTGCCACCCTGAACCCTGTATCATCAGATCGTTTTCACCTCCACAAAATCATTTTCTCCGTTCTGTGTCGTAGATGTGGGATTCATTAAAGCCCTCCTATGACGGGTCACTTCTTATCGACGATATCTCATTATCCAAGAAGTCAACCTAGGAACAAACCTTTCAGTAGTTTGAAGCTTGCATACCTCAATGGAAAGTTTCTCACTTCCGGTAATAGGTTTACATCAATGGCCTTCGACTAAAAGATTTTGTGTGGTGTTGAATGTAAAATCTCATTTTCACACCACACGAATTGTATTGTAGTACCTTGAGGGTCATCATCATTATCAATGATTCCTCTCACGCCTGTTAACAACTTACATCATTGGCTGGTAATCAGGTGATGTCTTTCCATGTTTGACTCTAGAACATTTTTCACATGGATCGACTTGTACTTCGAGTGAAGATTGGACGAGTTTGAAGACCCCGGATCTAGTTTCATCCATCCGGGGTTGCAAAATATTCAAGAAAATAAAGACTTCAAATGTACATCATTGCTGCACAGATGATCATTCAAATCAAAGGATGATGACTCTATCAGAATCATCAGTCTGCCACATAGACGATTATCTGTCCTATGTACATCAAAATGAATTTATAAAGCTGAGCATGGGGATGCCCGCCTCAACTAGATCGTGAAAATGTTATGAAGATAATGTATTGTATTGTATCTTATTACAGGTCACCTTCCAGTTCGAAAAACCTTAGATCCTCATGATAAAGCATTTCAACCAACATCAAAAGACTTTCGACCTCATACTTTAGGGGGAAACTATTATACACATATTTGGGCACTGCAACCCCAATCACATATGTCCATAAACTAAGGGCTTATGAGTCTCTAGAAATGTTGTTTCATGCCCTAAAGGAACAAGGTCAGCCGATTACATCATCTCCCATAAGTTCTCAACAGAAAACTGGTCAAAACTGCTCAAAACTAGACCATACAGATTGCTCAGTGCTAAGGGTGCGATGCATCTCACCTGCTCAGTGCAAAGAGTGTGATGCATACTAGAAAGCCCTTATGTAGGGTTCGATGGGCGAGAGTAGACAAATGGTAGAGATAGTTTGCAAGGTGGATGATCATGGAATCTTCCAGAAACTTCTCCTGTGAAACTTGTCTCTTTGAATTTGCCTAGGGATGAGTAAGAGATCATCAATATCCAAGTGGAATCAAGAACTATCAGAGAGAGGACAATAATCAAAATCCCAGAAGCTGACTCATCCCCCTGCAATCATCTATATATGGATCCCCCATCCCAGAGATCCAGAGGTTGGAATCTTGTATCTTGTAAGGAAGTGCTGTTGGTTTCCTAGTGGAACATCATAGTGTTGGGTGATCTAAGCTTTTCATGAGGTGAAGAAGGGCTTTCATGCTATGAGGATGACGCTGGGTTAGATCAATGGGTTGTAATCCTCTCTTCTAATCTTTATATCTATAAAGCTATTCAAGTTTTCCTCCACATTCTTGTGTGTTTGATAATATATGCATTTGTGTGGTCAATATACATCTGGTCCTATATTGTTTACGTTTGTAGATCTCTGCACTTTGAAGGTATTATGCTGCTTTGACTTTACAGGTACCCTTTGAAATAGAGTAATTGAGGAAGGAGCAGCAAAGATCCGTCAGAGGGGAGAAGGAACAAGCAAAGAACCAAGCCAAAGATTGAGGTTGGTATTCTTTGCTCCTCCCCTGTCGACTTCTCATCAAGGAAAACGAAACTAACTTTAATCTGTTCGTTTCTAAGATAGCTACCCATATTAGTGGGACTAGTAGCTCTGCATAGACACTAGATTTCCCGATAACACTCATCTTAATGTAAAACTTCACCTCCCAAATTAGTATACAACCAATAATACGGGGAACTCATAGAGGACCCATACAACACATGGTCCACTCCTCGAAGTGTTAAATAAATCTCTTATAGAGGCTACTATACTAAACTAGAAAAACTACCAAGGCATTAAGTAGGGATGATAAAAAAGTATGCATACATGTCCAATAAGTACCATGATATGCCCTTTACACATTACATACATAGATAGAAGTACAATAAAAAACAACATTTCATGGAGATATAGTATATGATGTAATACAATATATAAATATAATGTAATACAAACAATGCAATATAATATTCATTTAATATAATATGTTACAACTTAGAGTGATACTCAATAAATAAGGATGTTATCACATTAACCTCAAGAATTCCTCATAAGAATATTTTAGTGCATAGTTATTTTTTCTTGGGTCATAATTTTTAAACATGTATGCCAACTTGTGGAATTATTCAATATTTCAATAGGTGAGAGTGACCACCAAAAGCATGGAACTAAATTTGTGGATGACGTTATCATTACATTCAAGGAATGGTACTAAAACTGTAAATGACATTAATATTGGAGTGAGGAGAAACATTATCACATGCATCAATCTAAGGATTTACATAATGCAAGGAACTAATATGGTCAATAATTTTTGTATTGGAGTGATGGAATAACACCAAGAGCATTAACTATGTTATTACAAGCATTGAGATTTTTAATAATGTTAGTAATAGAGTGAGTGTGTGGGATCCAAACTATCGATGACATTAGTATTGAAGCAAGGGAGGAAGATATTATCGAAAGGGAGGATCCTATCACATTAACTTGAGGAGCAATTTGCACAATGTAAGGCACCAAAATTGTCTCCATCTCCCTCTCTCTTACCCTTCCCTACATCTCTCTCCCATTCTATCTCTCTTCTATCCTGCTATTCTCTCTCCATCTCTCTCCATCTGCCTTATCACTCACTCTATCCATATTTCTCCCCCTCCCTCTCTCATTCTCTCTCTCTATATCTCTCTTCCCTCCAACTCCATCACTATCTCCATCCCTCTCTCCTTCTCTCTACCCCTTCTCTCCATCTCTTCTTGTTTGTCTATGTTGGAAACGGGTTCCCACAAGGATAGTTTTAGGGCTAAAAGCCCATGTTTTGGGTCAATTTTGTAATAAAGTTATAAAGTCTCCACATTTTGTGGTCGTAGAGTACGAAGGTGTCAAGAGTCATAAAGGGTTGTCCGCCCTTATTTTGTAAAGTGTAAAGTCTGCTGTAAAGATCCACCCATGGTCCACGTACCATGGGATTGGAGAAAAAGGGAGCTAAGTAAGTAAGCTCCAGGTAGTTAGAAGTTTTTAGCGAAGAATGAAGTGAAGAGTCTTGGTAGAGAAGTCTAAGTGTTTTGGGTCTTAGCATAGGTAGAGGCTCTGCAACTGAGTGCATAGAGGCCTGGGGTGGAAGTCCGCAGCTGAGTGTGTGGACCCTTGCAGCCATGTGCGCAGGGAATATAGAGTCTGTATCAAACTGAAGATATCAATAAAGAGAAGTATTCTACAAATTCTGTGTATTTATATCCTATTAATGTATTAGGTTATATTGCGTTTTGGGTCTAATTTATAATATTTTTGTGATGCGCGAATATATGTGATTAGATTGGGTAATTGAACATAAGTAAGAATTCAGTTTACGTGGCACTAACGGGGATCGTTTAATAGGATAAGTAAAACACTTAAGATAACTTGGGAACCTACACAATACGATGTCATAGCAGCGTGAAATTACCTGGATTGCAGGTTAAGGCTGTGTGAAGGTCAATCGTTCACTTTCGCAGAGGTACCGAAGGGCGAAATAAAGGGTGAATTGACAGAGCCCTAAAAGATTAATGACCTGCATGAAAGTAGGAACATAAGATATAAACCGACATCGTGACCATCTTAGGGTGCGGAAACTTGGTTCCAACATCCCCCAATATTGCTTCAAGTGAGACTTCAGTCCACGCTCTGCGGGCTAATGTTGAAAGGGCCAGTAGTGTAGGGATTTGTTTGGCTAACTAATGTTAAACCTGGGTTATGCCCCACAAAGCCAACAAATGGTTCTGTTGTTGGGACTAGAATCTACCTGAGAGATGTGTGATGTTGTATCATTGGAATCCAACTAAGAAAGAGGTGAAGATTGGTTGGATAGGAAGATCCATGAATTCGCGACACAGGAGAACAAAAATCCATGGCTGGCAAAGGAACAATGGCTAGACAGGTACTTGTATACAAAGATCCATGAGATATTTTTCTTTTCCTTTCCGATTGAGTTATACGAGTGGATCGCGAAGCTAGCGGATAGCCAAGGAAGGTGGAGACTTGATGGTCCTATTGTTTGGGCTCTAGAGTTAGTACAGAGACTGGAAGCCTTTGAGGATAAGATCGCCTATGCTGTCGATCATTGGTTCAATCGCATCATAGGAGGATTTGTGACTGAATTCGCAGTCGACACCTTAGTTAGTTACAGCGAGGCAGAGAAATGCTTTTTCAAAGGTCCGCGAGTTAAGTACTTCAAGTCTTTAAATACCTAGATTAAGATGTTATTGTGTGAAAAACGGGTTATGCATCTACCTTGATGTTCAGAGTTATGTGAAGTGGAAAGACTTACAGAAATAAAGGAAGAAAGGGTCCTAAATATAGCCCACTTATTTCACCTCCATCGGGTGACGAAGAGGGAGTAGCACAGGCTTCTTTGAAAAGTGTAGTCCAGTTTATAAAACAGGGATTCCCATGATTTCCACCTCCACCTACGCCACCTCCAACTTCACCACCATCGCCTGTGACTTTGCCCAAACCACCACCACCTCCACCATAGTTCAATATGGAAAATTCAGTAAAGCTTCCGTTGTTTAAAGGCTTGCGAAATGAGGACCCGAACCAGTTTTGGTTCATCGTGAAAGCTATATGGGAAGCTCAGGGTGTCACACAGGACCACATGAAGAAGGAAACATTGGTTAGTGCTTTACAGGATCGCTCACTATCCTGGTACATCAAGTACTCTAATGATAACCCAAACGTTGGGTTGGTAGACATCCAAACCGCACTAAATAAAGAATTCAGTAGGCCTAAATGCAAGGCATAGTTAATTGTGGGGTTCAAGTAAATCGCGATGAAACCAGGTGAGACACCTTGGGAATTGGATTATAGATTGAAGTGTAAAATCCATGAAGCCAGTATGAACTTAACAGATGGACAACACTGTGAATGGTTCATGGCTTTACTCCTGCCTCACCTAAGGGTTGCACTGTCACAACAAAAGATTATGACTTAGGAAGAGGCTTTGGAGATTGCAATGAGACTACATGAAACATGATGAAAGATCCGAATCTGGGGGTTCAACAGATCCATGTGCAGTTGAAAAATATTTGCCTTGAAATGAAAATTTTGAGGTGGGACAAAATATTTCGATTGGAGGTGCACGAAGAGGTATGGTGCTTGAAATGTAAGGGTTAGGGGCATGAAAAAGACCACTTCCTAGTCTTTGTGAACTATATTGCAGGAGGAAGATCGATGCCTTTGATGTTGAAGGCCCAAGTAGGAGTGAGCATGGGGCCTGCGTTGTGGTGCACTATATGTCAAGTAGCAAGAAAACATATGACGAATAACTGTCATTTGCTGCAGAAGTTTGTACAAACACTGCAACAACTATTCTGCAACTTCTGCAGGTCGGTAGGGAATGATGAGTGCAACTGGAGAAGTTAAGAATTGATGATGGATAGAACACCTGCCTATAGGGTTCAGGAAGAAATGTGCCCCCTTGACCAGAGCGCTAGGATGGCGTGAACAAGATTTCAAGGTCAGGGATGAGGCTGAGGTGGAGGAGGACTTGGAAAAGGTCAGGGTCAGCTAATCTGCTACAACTATGGAGGACCAGGACACTATGCCCATGAGTGCACTAACTCAACATGACCATTGTACAAATACTATGATCAGTTTGATCATGAGACATAGGACTTTTCTATGTTGATAGTGAGGATACATGACAAAGGGGTGCTATCAACTCAACCGACTCAGAACCTGCATATGATGAGGTCTGGGCCTTGTGAAGAGGATCCAAATGTGAATATAGTGCTCTGATGTGGAATTGCAATGGGCGATGATAAGGGGAAAAAACCTGAAGACAGTGCATGGGTTCGTAAAGCTCTGACAAAAGGGGCTAAATTTTATTTGGAGCACACATGCAAAACATTTATGGAAGCAAAGAACAGCTTCATTGAGGCCTCTACCTCAGGGAGGAGGGATAAGATTGATTAGGAAATGGATCCTTCTATGCTTATGACCTTTCTAAAAACCTACATGAAGCTGTTGCGTGATAGTAAGGTTGTGAAGGGGTTACAAGATCTTATAAATAGATGCGCCGGAAACACTCCGGGTGAACCATGCATGGTATGGAAGATTGGTAAGCATAAAGTAAGGACATGATGAGAGATGAGACTGACCGCACAGAAAGGAGAATATGAAATGGATCAGGTTATTTTGGATCTGGGGTCAGATGCGAACATCTTACCAAAGCAAACTTGGGAGTGGATGGGAAGACCTACACTGCAGTGGCCTCCAATTCAGTTAAGGATGGAAAATTAGTAGAAGATCATCCCCATGGGACAACTGTAAGGAGTAACTGTAGATATTGAAGGCACGAGCGCATTGGTTGACTTCAAAGTGATAGAAATTATGGATGACAGCAACCCCTACCCTGCGCTCCTTGGCATTGATTTGGCTACTAACATGAATGGGGTAATCAACCTAAAGAAGTGAAAGATCATATTTGAAAAGAAATTTGTTCATGTAATAGTACCCCTAGATCCTGCTGAAGGATCACACTATACTGAACCAGTCTGTGATTATGAAAGTGATGACAATTTGGAATGCATATATAAGATAACAGCATGAGACCAAGATTGGGTGAATCCAACAGTGGATGGATGAATTACATGGGACCGCAAGAGTTCCTGCACCTCAGACTCTGATGAAGAATTAGAGCGTTGGCAGAATCAGCTACATGAAGTAACCAAGCTGAGCTATAACATTATGACCTGGTCGCTGCACTATTTATCGTCAAAGGTAAGAAGTTTTCTAACCTGTGATGGTTTGAATGATGTGGATGTGTTTTTGGATGCATTTGAGAGGGATGTACCAGAGACGCAACACTTCCAGGCTTTGGGCTGGGCACTGCGTGCTATGCCCACAAGATGGTGGCATATGCACAAGTGTAGTTTTGACAATTGGCGCGAGTGTAGGAGGATGATGAGAACATGATTTGGGAAGCTGAAGGTACGAATGACAAAAAAATGTGATAGGAAGGATGATCTGTGCTCATAATCGGCCAAATGGTCTAAGGTTTATGGAGTGAAGCCCCAACCTGAATGGGTGCACTTGTTCTGTCATACCTTGGATGTCATCCTGATTAACTGGTACTTGGAGACAGAGCTCCACCATGGTATAGGTGAATGGGATATTTTGCGTGAAGGATTCTTAATGATGTTCAACTTTGAAGATGGGTTTGACTATATTGACAAAGTGCTACAAGAAGTTAAAGAAGAAATCTTTAGGGTACTGCAAGATCCTTTAGATCTGATTCAACCCGATTGGACTACTCAGCTAAGCCACATGCTGGAAGGCTATAACATGACTGCT
Organism: Pinus taeda; assembly: GCA_000404065.3. Lineage (NCBI taxonomy): Eukaryota > Viridiplantae > Streptophyta > Pinopsida > Pinales > Pinaceae > Pinus > Pinus taeda. The sequence goes on along the minus strand of APFE030377797.1, from coordinate 34,755 downwards.
GAAGAAGAAGACAAGGATGCACAAAAGATTAATATCCCTAAAACCGAGGGTCACCACGAGGTCGAGGGACTACAAATTGAGAATCTTGGTATAACCATGCCACTGAAAACGAAACAAGTAAATATTGGTATAGAGGTGGAGCCCAAATTTGCAAAGATGGGAGATTATTGGGATGATGTGATGGTAACTAAGGTCATCGAATTGCTTTGCGAATACCAGGATTTGTTCCCTACCAAGTTTATAGAGCTAAAGGGGATAATAGGAGACCTGGGTGTTATGAAGATCACGTTAAAGCTCGATGTGAAGCTGGTTAAGCAAATACCTTATTGTCTCAATTTGAAGTATAAGGAGAAGGTCTGCTTAGAGCTAGACAAGATGCTTGCAGTAGGCATCATTGAGCCCATAGAAGAATCTGATTGGATAAGCCCAATGGTGGCACAGGAAAAGAAGCAAAAGGATCAAATAATGATATGTGTAGATCTCAAGAAGCTGAATGATTCTTGCGTACATGATCCTTTCCTGACTTCATTCACTGATGAGGTATTGGATAATGTAGGTGGCCAGGAAGCGTACTCCTTCATTGATGGGTTCTCTAGGTACCATCAGATCAAAATTGCGCCTGAGCATAGAAGAAAGATGACCTTCGCGACTGAGTGGGGATGTTTTTAGTACACTATAATGCCTTTTGGATTTAAGAATGCGCCTGCAATTTTTTGCGCGTAGTCATTGCTGCATTCAAAGAATTCATTCATAAGTTTTTGGAGGTGTACTTTGATGACTAGACTATGTTTGGGTTGGTAAAACCCCATGTGGCAAGTTTGCGCTGGATGCTAGATACTTGTCGAAGGTACCAGGTCACAATAAATTTGAAGAAATGTTTGTTTTGTGTTTTTTTTGGGACCCTGTTGGGTCATGTGGTTTGTAGACATGGATTGATGGTAGATCCCATGAAGATCACATTGATACTTAACCTGGAGGTGCCGAGGAGTGTAAAATAACTGCACACAACCTTGGGACATACTGGTATTACAAGAAATTTATCAAGGGCTATGCCCAAATCACCGCGCCTATGGAGAAGTTGTTGAAAAGGGATGTCAGGTTCTATTGGAATGAGGACTGTCAGAAAAACTTGGATATATTGAAAGAAAAAATGGTCACCGCATCAATTCTAGTCTTCCTGGATTGGAAGAAGGAGTTTCATGTACATGTAGACACGTCATATATAGTGCTGGGAGCAGTATTGACATAGGCTAGCATTCACAAGCAGGAGGTTATCCAAGGCTAAGAAGAACTATTCTACCACCGAGTGTGAAGGGTTAGCCATGGTATACACGCTCTAGAAGTTTAGACACTATTTGCTGGGTGGACATTTTAAGATGTATATAGATCATTCTACGTTGAAATACCTGGTCAATAAGCCTGTGTTGGGGGGGGAGAATATGTAGGTGGTTGTTATTGTTCTAGGAGTATGATTTTGAGGTTATTGTGAAGCCTGGATGACTGAACGTAGGACTAGACCATCTGTCGCGCATTGAAATGGGGGAAGAGCCCACTAATTTGGAGGAGGGATTGCCTAACACACAACTATTTTCAATACGCGTTGCAAATGGTCACTTTGAATACATCATACACTTCCTGAAAACATGAATTGCCCCAGAAGGCTACACCGTCTAGCAAAAAATGGAGTTAGTGGTGTGCACAACAAACATTTCTATCATTGCTGAGCATCTGTACAAAATGGGGTCTGATGAAGTATTACGACAATATGTGCCAGAGTTTGAAAGGAGCAGTATCCTTGCAAATGCTCATGGGGGCGCCGTGGGAGGCCACTATGCAAGGAGAGCGATTGCGTGGAAGATTCTACATGAAAGGTTGTGGTGCCCAACCCTCCATCAGGATTCAAAATCTTACTGCAAGGCATGTGATGTGTGTCAAAGGACTGGTAGGCCATCGAGGAGAGATGAGCTGCCTTTGAACCCACATATGACATTGCAACCTTTTGAGAAATGGGTAAGAGATTTTGTGGGACCCATTTAGTCCCAAAGAAATAAGATGGGAGCATGATAAATTATCATCGTGATTGAGTATTTGACTCGATGGATGGAGGCATAGCCTGTGAAGGACTACATAGGAATGACCACTGTGAAGTTTCTCTTTGAGTATGTACCGATGCGATTTGTGTGTCCAAAGATTCTAATGAGTGATTGTGGTACCAACTTTTTGAATGAAACGATTAGTGCACTGACGGAGGAATTTTAGGTATATCACGAGAAAAGAATGCCTTATCACCCACAGGTTAATGGGATGGTGGAAGCATTCAATAAGGTGCCAGAGAATGCGCTGACCAAGGTTTTCCATGCTCAGTGAAGTGATTGGGACCTACGCATACCCACAATTCTGTTATAGACATATTTGGGCACTGCAACCCCAATCACATATGTCGATAAACCAAGGGCTCTCAAACCCCTAAAAGTGTTGTTTCAAACCCTAAAGTATCAAGGTCAACTGACTACATCATTTCCAGAAGTTCTCCTTGAAAAACTACTCAGAACTAGTCAAAACTGGACCATATAGACTGCTCCATGCTGAGGGTGCGATGCATCTCACTTGTTACACACAAAGGGTGCTATGCATACTGAAAAGCCCTTCTATAGGGTGCGATGAGTGAGAGCAAACAAATGGCAGAGGCAGTTGGCTAGGAGGAAACTTCGAGAATCTTCTAGAAACTGCTCATATGACACTTGCTTCTCTGAATTCACCCAGGGATGAGTAAGAGATAATGAAATCTTCAAGTGGAACCAAGAACTATCAGTGAAATGACACTAATAAAAATCCCAGAAGCTGACTCACCCCCTACAAATATCTATATATTCATCCCTCATTCTAGAGATCCAGAGGCTGGAATTTTGTATTTTGTAAGGAAACGTTGTTGGTTTCCCTGTGAAGCATTGTATTATTGGGTGATCTAGATTTTCATGAGGTGAAGAGGGCTTTCATGCTGGAAGGATTGTGCTGGATCAGACAGCTGGGTTGTAATCCTCTCTTCTACTACTTTTTTCAACAAAGTTATTTGATTTTTCCTCCATATA
>APFE030377797.1:0-30101 GCA_000404065.3 Pinus taeda | reverse complement strand
CATTTTCATTGTAGGTTGGGTAATTCCTCCTCTTTGATACGACAAGGGCCAGTACGGACTTGTGATCCCACGTACCATCGAGTATATATTGGGAGACCATAATAGGCTGATATCCTTTATCCTTAGGAAGCCGTGTCTACCGTCCTATCGATCGCAATGCACTAAACACAACATTCGGGAAGATTGACTGCCGTAAGTAAAGTCCTCGATAATTTCTCTTTAATTTACCACCGAGGTGTATATTGCAGTTTTGCGATTGGTTTGGTAATCCCTCTGTCTAGATTTCCAAAGTAGTCACTTTCATTCCTTTTCGACTACTTAAAAGAAAATGTCCATTTGAGCACTTGTCACTTTAGGCTCATTAAAAATCAAAGGTGACTAGTGTCATATTTAGCTTTTCTTGACTCTTAAAAATTGAAAAAGCAAGTTGTGTCAAAGCATCATCAAATACAATTAATTCGGAATAACATTTTCCCCTTTTAATTTTGAGTTTATCAAGTAATATACAATCTTGGAAGAAAGTCAATAAAAACCCCATTGTTCCCAGAGACTAATGAGTCAACCGTCTCTGACTCCAGAAATAAATCTCCTAGTTTATTTTAAACTTGTGTTTCAAAATCATGAGAGACTCCAGTTACTCCAATTATTTCTAGTAACCCTGCCTTTCCAGAAGAAGTTCCGTAATTACAAGAGGACATTAGAACCAATCCTAGTGTAATGGTATACACTTCTATTCCTGAACCAACTCCAACTAGGGGCTGATTCGGAAGGTGTCACCCCTCCAACATCTGTCATTGAAAAGTATATACCTTCTTCGGCACCGAAAATATTTTACGGACCTGACGATCTACCTCTTCCACCGGGACTGATTGCTATAGAAGAGATTGTAGAGTATCTTCCATCCAACACCCCATTGCATTTTGGAACTGGGATCCACTTATATCCTTCTACTACTGAAGTTAGTTGTTTCAATCATCCTTCATCACAAGTTCCTGTCGAATCGCTAGGAAATCTTTTGGACAGACTCAATATGTTTGAACAACCATCGACATCTAGGGCTGTGTCATATGATATAGCAACATCATAACCTCTTGCCGCTACTTCGACAATGTTCACTGGTATACCATCTGTCCCAAATAGTTCTCAAACACTAGATGGAGTCCACCCAGGGACTATTTTGACAACATGGTTTGTTCCTATTTGTTCATTCAGAATATTATTTGGAATTTCTTGTGTCCTTCACATCAGTATCAATTTGGGCAATCCAGTCTCCAAAGACCGATTTACCCTTTGAACAATGGATTGCCGCAATATGGGGGGCAGCATGCCTTTTCATTGTTCCCTCCAGGAGAGCAACCATATGAGAGTTCACAACAAAATTCGGGTCAAGCTGGAATTGCATCCAGTGGTTGGGTACCAATACTACCTCAACAACTAAGAGTTCTATATTCAATGCAACCAAATCAACCTGTGTCGAACATTACCACTACACCGGCTATTGTGACGGTGTCACAAGTACAAGCACTGCCTGTTGTATGTTAACCTCAAGTTTCTCAGGTCGTAATACAACAACCTCTTGTCTCCATGACTCAATCACAACCGCAGATTAGTGGCTCCTTAACTGAAGCGACTCAGGTGCAAATGATTACTATCACTCCTCATCGTGATCAAACATCTAGTATTGGACAACAACATATGGTCCAACAACCATGGCTGGTAAAATATCAACAACCACAATTCCAGCAAGCTTACCGAGGACCTGAGCAACAAAGCTTTGCAGGTAATGGGCAGCTGTATGTTCAGAACGGTTACCAACAATCATATTATAATGGTCATGCCCATCAACCTTATCAAAGTTATCAACATCAAATACATTATGCTAGTATGCAAAGATCCACTATTTAAGCAATCCCATCTTATCCTGGGTATGCTTCGCCAAACCTGAATCAACAGTTGCCTTTCATAGCCACTTTAGAATTACCAGATCTGAATCGGCTAACAAATGATCCAATTGCTTACGCCCCTTGGTGGCCAACTATTCCTCATAAAATTCCATTAGATATTCCTAAATTCAATGGAAATCCCGGTGAAGATCCATCAAATCATGTAATGACCTTTCATTTGTGGTGTTCGTCCAACACCCTTAATGATGATTCGATTAGGCTTCAGCCTTTTTAGCGAATGCTAACTGGTCTGATAGTGAAATGGTACATCAAATTGCCTAGAGCTTCATTCGATAACTTTAGTACCCTTGCCACCACCTTTTTAACCCATTTTCAGTTACCTATAAGGTATGAAACAGGAACAGAGCTCCTTACCAATTTTAAATAGACAACAGCCACTCACATATCAGATCATATTCATGAGTAGTGACATCGTCGTCGAATGGTAAAGACATATGTTCCTGATAAGCTTCCAACTTAATGGTCTATTAAGTCACTGTTACCTTCTATTACAGAAGATGTGGCCAAGGGAGGAGTTGTCATTGAAGAGCAAGTCATTGCTCATGCCGAATATCTAGACTTGATCTATACTTAGTCTGCCATGCTCTATGACAAAATTCCTGATGCTCCTAGACTAGAATTTTCTGTTCCTCCTCCTCTGAAATTAAACATGTACTCTCATGCCGGCGACGACGTAATTGGCACCTCAAGTATGCAAATTACAAAGGCCCCATCTGGTAAGGCCCTTGTAGTTTCTAGTAAAAAAGCAAATGACAAACTTCTTGCCTCAGAGGTTAATGCCGTGTCATCCAAAAAAGGCAAAGAACCGAAGCAAACAGGGGGTAAGAAGAAAGGGAAAAGAAAAAATAAGAAACAGGAAGATTCGACTCCTGAGAAACCTTCTGGGCAAAAGAAACCTGGTCAACCATGTCTCATATGTGATGGAGACCATTGGACGAAAGAGTGTCCACATAAAGCTGAGGTCAAGAAGTTCTTTAAGAATTCAAATACCTCAGCGGTATTGACTGATCCATTTCCAAGCCCAAAAACCAATCTGGTTGCTATCGACAATGCTTCCCCATCCCAAGTGCTTAGTTTTCCATTTCGAAACAACAAAATGATGCTTTGATATCAACAAGGAATAAAGATTATGGGAATCCACAGATGCCAAACAACAATGCTACAGATCAACCTAGTAGTTTGATAACAACTTCGACCAAAGTTGTTCCACCCATCATTCCTGAGCTAACAATAAAGACGCCAAAGGGAGTAGTATAGAAATCGACATTTAATCCTTTTGCTCGATCAACACAGAATTATAATATAGTAGAAGATTTGGCCGAATTTCCATCCACAATGTCGACACCTGAAGTACGGCGAAATTGCCCCTCCCAAAAGCAGGCTCTATTATGAGCAATAGGTGGGATTGACCTAATGGATTCCAATCTTGTGGCCTTTAATCATAAAGGATATGAACCTTAGTTACTGGCTCAACTCGCTTTCCTCATCCAGGTAAATGCCCTCAACAAAACTGTTCATCGAACAATCATTGATGAGGGGGCATCTACCTGCATTATGTCAATGAGTTTCTAGAAAACTTTAGGCTCGCCACCCTTGTCAAGATCATCAACGACATTAAAAGCATTCGATGGACGAACATACACCCTGTATGGGATTTTTAGTAACTTGCAAGTTGAATTGGGGGGCAAGACAGTAGAAATTGATGTCAACGTTCTCGATGGAAACCACAATTACAATATGCTACTGGGAAGGCCCTGGATTTACGCAATGGCTGCTGTTGTGTCAACATATTTTAGAAAGATTGCATTTCCCTTCCAAGGAGGAATTACAATCGTTGACCAACAAACCTTTCTCCCCAATAGTTCACAAGTTACAGGAAGCATTCCAATGATCCATGGAAGCTCTCAATATTTTCAAAATGTCGGAGTAGGCCTCCTAAAAGACCCTGCCTTAATGGGTACTTTTTCCCTACCACCTTCGAGTAATCTGGCGGAAGTGGCCATGGTGGAAACCTGCAATATGATATCTTCCATATCTACACAGATTCAGAAGTTTTCCAAACATTTTGTTAGCATGGATCATTTCCAGGTATTGCCTCCAAGCCCAATATAAATTTTGTAGCAATCAATTTTCTTGGCCTGGGCGGAAAACCCAAATCAATGCTCATCGAGTGTTTGGATAGATAGGTGTAAGGAATATGGCACCTCTTCAGATCCTTGGTCACATGTACATTCTACAAATGAAGGAATCATTCAGTCAATGATGATATGAGAGACACCATGGGAAGATTACCACCATTGTTCCCATCTTCAGGATTACAACGAAGATTATTCTAGATTATTGTAAATAGGTGGATTCTGAGCAAAATATATCCAATATTGAAGAAACTATCACCATAAATATCTTGACCAAACCTAATGTTGTAGATCATATTCATGTCGACAAATCTTGCTCTTCTTCAGAATTGGAAATATATTGTGCTATCTTTCGCGAATTCAGAGATGTCTTTACATGGTCATATGAAGAGATGCCAGGCATAGACTTGAGCATAGTTGAACACGAAATCAAGATGTATCCAGATGTCAAACCAGTACGACAACGACTTCGGCAGGTACACCCGAAGGAAGCTGCTTGCATCAAGGCAGAAGTTGAAAAAATTTTACATGCTGGTTTCATTTACCTGGTTCCTCTAACTGATTGGGTATCGAATTTCATTCCTATGATGAAAAAACAAGGAACGATTAGAGTGTGCATTGGTTACAGGGATGTAAATCAAGCTTGTCCAAAGGACAATTACCCTACACCCTTCATCGACCAGATAATTGATCAATGTGCTGAATGAAAAATCTTTTCATTCATGGATGGGTTTTCTAGGTATAATCAAATAAACATCCACCCAGAGGACCAGTAAAAGACTGCATTTATATGTCTGTGGGGCACATTCACGTACCGTAAACTACCTTTCGGTTTAAAGAATGCAGGGGCAACTTTTAAGAGGCTTGTGAACTACGCCTTCCATGACATCAAGAACATCGTTCAATTGTATCTCGACGATCTAGCTGCTCATTCGCGAAAGCGGACTGATCATCTGCAGCATTTGAGAGCTATATTTCTACGTTGCCGACACTACAGGATACGACTCAATGTGCACAAGTGTGTGTTTTGTGTTAGTTTTGGTCGTCTACTTGGTTTTGTAGTTTTTAAGGATGGGATTCAACTCGACCCATGTAAGGTTAAAGCAATCATCGATATGCCTCCACCTTCAAATTTGCTTCAGATTTAGAAACTCTAAGGGAAAGCAAACTTTCTGAGGAAGTTCATTCTAAATTACGCCAAACTTGCTAAAGGTTATACACATCTTTTGAAAAAAGAAGTGCCCTTCAACTAGGATTAGGTTATGCAAGCTTCCTTTGATGCTCCAAAGGAATCCCTAATAAAATAATCATTAATGTATGCTCCTAACTATCAAAAAGACTTTAACTTGTATCTAGTTGCAGTAGATACGACCATCGCAATGGTTTTAGTTCAAGAAGACAATGGAATCAAACATCCTGTCTATTATTTAAGTCAAAACTTAAATGATACAAAAAGAAAGTACTCCTATGTTGAAAAGCTAGCTCTTGCAGTTGTTCAAGAAGTACAGAGATTTCGACACTATATCCTCTTTCGCAAAACTACCATTTTGTCAAATTGCAACCCTATGACTTACATTCTGTCGCGTCAGTTACTAGGGGGCAAATATTAGAAATGGATAGCCATTTTGCAAGAGTTTGATTTGGAATTCGTAAAATCCAAAGCAAAGAAATATCTAGTTTCGCGGAGTTACTATGTGAATTCCCATCATCGTCTAACGATTCAACATCCAAAGAAGTTACCTCAATTTGCGTCATTATGCTGGGGGCATGTGAAATTATAGCAAGCATAGTTTTTCATTTTAAGCTTGTGTAAACATGAAACCAAAGCCGAGCATAGTTTCTTTTGATTCAAGCTCATTAAAAAATGAATCCACCCTCGGTAAATAACCTTTGTGATTGTCATTCTATCTTCCTTTCGAACCTTAGTTGTGTTCTTTCCATTACCTCCATCCATTTGGCCGATCATATGCTTCCACTTGATTGTTTACCCTTTTGAGGAACAGTTGTGATGAGTGATTCTGTTAGCCACCCTCTTCACACCACCTTATTTTGAGAAGTTCCAAGATTACCCAGAACTAGTTCCAAGATTACCCAGAACCTGTTCACCACCATAAACACCACTCATTCCTCAAAAAACGAGTCTACTTTAAACTCTTTTTGGACTTGCTAAATATGAAAATATCGTTGAGCATTCCATCTCATTAAAGTGTTTGGAAATAACAAGTCTACTTTAAACTCTTTTTAGACTCACTAATTACGAAAATATTGTCGAGCAATTGGCCTCTCCAGCTCGCTAAAGTGATTGGAAGTGCCATCCCTCTTGTATTTTAATATTTTTGGACCCGAGAGATTATCCCACAAAAATATCGAGCATTCGTATTTTTAGGCTTGCTAAAGTGATTGGAAAATTCATCCCTTTCATATTATTTTATACTTTTTCGGACTTAAGGGATTATACTAAGAAAAAGAACTACTGGATTTTCCTTACCATCTCTTTTCAAACTCTCTAAATATGAAAAGGACTAAGTTATATTTGTCATTAAACTCGTTAAAACAATAACGACAAAATTGTCCATCCGGACAAGAGCGAGTTTCACTGTTGCTAGGCTCGCTAAAACATAGCGACAGGTTTTCCCGAAGGGAAAATTATAGAACAAGCATATGTTATCCTCCTCAAGCTTGACAAAAATAAAGAGGTACTAGTTAGTAATGACTGGGGAAAACGGGAAGAAAACTTGAAGAAATTCATTGGTAGCAAGTTGCTCTTGAACGTGACACTTTCACTCCATCGCCATGATTGAGTCAGGTTGGGTTATTCTGTTCACCATCACCACTGGTCCTCTGTACCATCCACGAGGTTAACGCTACTGATCCATCACAGTGTCACTGATATGTTCAAGTGAAGTCGCTCAGAGAATTCACTAACCCAGCCAACATCTCATCCACTGCAATACCTTCACGCTACATTTTTCATGACCACCACCCTGAACCTTGTATCATCAGATCGTTTTCACCTCCACAAAATCATTTGCTCCATTTCTTGTCATAGATGTGGGATTTATTAAGGCCCTCCTACGACGGGTCACTTCTTATCAACATCAACTCATTATCAAAGAAGTTGACTTAGGAACAACCCTTTCAGTACTTTGAAGCTTGCATGCCTTAATGGCAAGTTTCTCACTTCTGGCGATAGGTTTACATCAATGGCCTTTGACCGAAAGATTTTGTGTGGTGTTCGACATCGACTCATGTATTCACATCACGTGAATTGCACTACAGTACCTTGAGGGTCATTATCATTATCGGTGATTTCTCTCGCCCCTGTTAGCAGCTTACATCATTGGCTGGTAATCAGGCGATGTCTTTCCATGTTCGACTTCAAAACATCTTTTCACATGGATCGACTTGTACATCGGGCAAAGATTTAGGGACTTTGAAGACCCCAGATCTAGCTTCATCCATCTGGGCTGCGATATATTAAGGAAAGTAAAGACATCAAATATACTCCATAGTTTCACAGATAATCATCCAAGCTAAGGGATGATGGCTCTACTAGAATCATTAGTCTGCCACATAGATGGTTGTCTGTCCTATGTACATGAAAATGAATTTATAAAGCTGAGCATGGGAATGCCTACCTCAGCTACATCATGAAAATATTATGAAGATAATGTATTTTATTATATCTTATTACAGGTCACCTTCTTGTTCGAAAAACCTCGGATCCTCATGATAAAGCATTTCACCCGACATCAGAAGATTTATGACCTCATGCTTTAGGGGGCCACTGTTATAGACAAATTTGGGCATTGAAACCCAATCACATATGTCAATAAACCAAGGGCTCTCAAACCCCCAAAAGTGTTGTTTCAAAACCTAAAGGATCAAGGTCAACTGATTACATAATTTCCCAGAAGTTCTCCCTCAAAAACTACTCAGAATTGATAAAAACTGGACCATACAGATTGCTCCATGCTGAGGGTGTGATGCATCTCACATGTTACACACAAAGTGTGCAACACATACTGAAAATCCCTTCTGTAGGGTGTGAAGAGTGAGAGTAGATAAATAGTAGAGGCAGTTGGCTAGGTGGAAACTCAGAGAATCTTCTAGAAACTTCTCATATGACACTTGCCTCTCTTAATTCACCCAGGGATGAGTAAGAGATCATGAAATCTCCAAGTGGAACCAAGAAATATCAATGAAATGACACTAATCAAAATCCCAGAAGTTGACTCACCCCCCAACAAATATCTATATGTGGATCCCTCATCCTAGAGATCTAGAGGCTGGAATTTTGTATTCGGTAAGGAAGTGCTGTTGGTTTCTTAGTGAAACATTATATTGTTGGGTGACCTAGATTTTCATGAGGTGAAGAGGGCTTTCATGCTGGTAGGATGGCACTAGATCAGATAGCTGGGTTGTAATCCTCTCTTCTGCTACTTGTATCAATAAAGTTATTTGAGTTTTCCTCCATATACTTGTATATTTCTGAATCTTGTATTTGTGTATGCATTTGTATGGTTAATGTACATCTGATCCTATATTGTTTATGCTTATAGATCTCTATGCTTTGATGGTATTTTTCTTCTTTGCCTCTACAGGTGTTGTTTGAAGTGGGACAAGTGAGAAAGGAGTGGCGAAGCTTTATCAAAGGAGAGAGGAAACAAGAAAGGAGCCAAGCGAAAGACTAAGTTTGGTGCTCTCTGCTTCTCTCTCATCTATCTCCCATAACGGAAAACACAAGTTACTTTGAATTGTTTGTTTCTAAGATAGCTACCCATCTTAGTGGGACTAGCAGATCTGAATAGACACTAGTTTTCCAGGAAACAAAATGGTGACTCCATTGGGGAGTGAATAGTTTGTTTGTTTGTTACTATTATTTGCTTTATAAAATACAAATGGAGCCTGAAGTTAATCCAGCTAGCCTTCGAACTGCTTTTGCTATGCAACTACAAAGTAGATCAATGATGCTTCAGTTAATTTCCGGGTTGGTTAATGAACTGAACATATGACTTGCAAACATCCTAAGTGCCCTAGCAGTAGCTCAATAACCTCATTAGATCATACCTCTATACCTTGTGTTTACTGTCTATCATAAGCTCGGCCTAAATCACTGAACTTAGTTGCGAATTGTGAGTGAAAACCAAGCTCAGTCTCGTCCCTAGACCATCACATTATCTCTCATTAGCAGTGTGGATGCATCGCACCTCTGATGTGTTGCAGGTGAGATGCATCCCTGTTTCCCTTAAGGACAGGTGTGATGATTGAATGAGACTATTTCTCTCTCCAGATTTTGGTTTTTTCTTCATTGTCTTTAGCTCTATTCAATATTTTTGCAGCCTATGATCACTATATCATTGTTGAAACCTTCTTCCTTTGCATTATTGCCTCCATTGATAAGGAATTGTGAATGTATTTTATGTATTTTTCATCATTTACAGTCCTCCTTTGCAAAAAGTAGCTTAATCAAACTGTTGTATTTTGATTTGAAAGTGTCATAACTATCATTTTCAGTTAAGAAAATGAGTGTTGTAAAGTCTTCCTCTTTTAGATATTCGATTGTACTTTTGCCATTATATTTGATTTGAATTGTCAATTCTTTGAAGTGTCGAAAATAGTTTTCCATTCAAAATTGAAAGTGTCGTCTTAGTCTTCCTTTTGTTTTGAAAAGAAATTGTTAAAGAGTCACTTTGAAGAATATAGTTCAGATTTGTACTTAGTTTCCTTTTTGGCATTCACACTTTAAGGAAACAAAAAAACAAATACATGCATGTGCATTTGCATTTAGACTGCATGCGGAAAATGATTTAGGAAAAGTGCATTTAGTGTGTGCTCTCTTCTCTATGTTGAAATAATCATACTCTTCTTTCCTTAGTAGCTAGGATTTTCATCGCTAAAAGAAAATAAATGACTGTTTATCATTTAGATTGCATATTTAGGAATTTTACATCTACATCATGCGGTGAACCTTGAAAGGTAAATTTTTTAAGAAATATCAACTATAAAATAGACCTCAATGAACATAAAAACGCTTTGGAACCTAATGCACAACATCTAGAAGTCTAGGCTAGAGATGTATTCTAGTGTCGTAAAGCCTGGTAACTATTGTTTCCATCATAGGTTGGGTGATTCCTCCTCTTTTATACGATAAGGGCCAGTACGGACTTCTGCTCCCATGTACCGTCGAGTATATATTGGGAAACCACAATACGCTGATATCCTTTATCCTTAGGAAGCCGTGTCTGCCACCCTATCGATCGCAATGCACTGAACACAACATTCAGGAAGATTGACTGCCATATGTAAAGTCCTCAATAATTTCTCTTTAATTTACCATCGAGGTGTATATTGCAGTTTTGCGATTGGTTTGATAATCACTCTGTCTAGATTTACAGAGTAGTCACTTTCGTTCCTTCAACTCCTTAGAAGAAAAGGTCCATCTGAGCACTTGTCACTTCAGGCTCATTAAAAATCGAAGGCAACTAGAGTCATATTTATCTTTTTCGCGACTCTTAAAAATTTTAAAAGCAAGTTGTGTCAAAGTTTCATAAAATTCAATTAATTTGGAATAACATTTTCCCCTTTTAATTTTGAGTTGATCAAGTAATCCGCAATCGTGGAAGAAAGTCAATCAAAATCCCATCATTTGTGGAGACTATTTATTCAACCATCTTTGACTCTAGAAATGAAACCATTCCAGGCCAAGCGATCTCATTTAATTGGGTTGAAATCTCTTAGTTTATTTGAAACTTGTGTTTCAACATCATCAGAGACTCCAGTTACTCCGATTATTTTTGGTACCCCTGCCTCTATGGAAGAAGTTCCACAGTTACAAGAGGGCATTAGAACTGATCCTAGTGTAATACTAAACACTTCTATTCCTAAACCAACTCCATCTGAGGCTGATTTGGAAGTTGTCACCCCTCCAGTATTTTTCGTTGCAGAGTCTATACCTACTTTGGCACCAGAAATATTTTACGGACTTGACGGTCTACCTCTTCCACCTGGACTGATTACTATAGAAGAGATTATAGAGGATCTTCCATCCAGTACCCGTTGCATTTTGGAACTGGGATCCACCTATATTCTTCTACCACAGAAGTTAGTTCTTTTGATCACCCTTCATTGCAAGTTCCTGTTGAATTGCTAGGAAATATTTTGGATAGACTCAATATGTCTGAACAACCATTGACATCTAAGACTGTGTCATCTGATACAACAGCAGTAGAACCTCCTACCACTACTCCGACAATGTTCACTACTATACCATTTGTCCTAACTAGTTCTTAACCACTAGATGGAGTCCACCTAGGGACTGTTTCGACAGCATGGTCTGTTCCTATTTGTTCATCTGGAATCTTATATGAAATTTCTTATGTTGAGACTTAGCAAATTGATTCTTCACATCAGTATTAATTTGGGCAGTCCAGTCTCCAAAGACCAATTTACCCTTTGAACACTAGATTGCCGCCATATGGGGGGTAGTATGCTTTTTCATTGTTCCCTTCGGGAGAGAAACAATATGAGAGTTCCCAACAAAATTCGAGTCAAGTTGGAATTGCATCCAGTGGTTGGGTACCAATACTTCCTCAACAGCTAAGAGTTGTATATTCAATGCAACCAAATCAACTTGTGTTGAACATTACCACTACACCGGCTATTGTGACGGTGTCACAGGTACAAGCGCTACCTGTTGTATGTCAACCTCAAGTCTCTCAGGTCGTAATACAACAGCCTCTTGTCTCCATGACTCAATCACAACCGCAGATTACTGGCTCCTTAACTGAAGTGACTCAGGCTCAAACGAGTACTATCACCCCTCATCTTGGTCAAACATCTAGTATTGGACAACAACAAATGGTCCAACAACCATGGTTGGTACAATATGAACAACCACAATTCCAACAAGCTTATCGAGGACCTAAACAACAAAACTTTGTAGGTAATGGGCAACCGTATGTTCACAACAGTTACCAACAATCATATTACAATGGTTATGCCCATCAACCTTATCAAAGTTATCAACATCAAATACATTATGCTGGTATGCAAAGACCCACTGCTCAGGCAATCCCATCTTATCCTAGGTATGCTTCACCAAACCTGAACCAACAGTTGCCTTTCGTAGCAACTTTGGAATTACCATATCTGAATCGACTAACAAATGATCCAATTCCTTATGCCCCTTGGTGGCCAACGATTCCTCATAAACTTTCATCAGATATTCCTAAATTCAATGGAAATCCAGGTGAAGATCCATCGAATCACGTAATGACCTTTCATTTGTGGTGTTCATCCAACACCATCAATGATGATTCGATTAGGCTTCACCTTTTTTAGCGAACGCTAACTAGTTCGACAGTGAAATGGTACATCGAATTGCCTAAATCTTCATTCGATAACTTCAGCACCCTTGCCACTACTTTTTTAACCCACTTTCAATTATCCATAAGGTATGGAATAGGAACATAAATCATTAACAATTTCAAGCAGACTACTGCGACTCACATATCTGATCATATTCATGAGTGGCGATGACGTCATCGAATGGTAAAGACCTATGTTCCTGATCAGCTTCTAGCTGAGTGGTTTATTAAGTCATTATTACCTTCTATTACAGAAGATGTGGCAAAAGGGGGAGTTGTCACTAAAGAGTAATTCCTTACTCATGCACAATATTTGGACTTGATTTATACTTAGTTTGGCATGCTCTATGACAAAATGCTTGACGCTCCTAGACCAGAATTTTCTGTTCCTCCCCCTCCTCAATCAAACAGGGACTCTCATGCCAATGATGGCGTGATTGGCACCTCAATTACGCAAACTGCAAAGGCCCAAACTGGTAAAGCCCTTGCAGTTTCTAGTCAAAAGGCAAATGACAAACTTCTTGCCTCGGAGGTTAATGTCATGTCATCTAACAAGGGCAAAGAACCAAAGCAACCAAGGGGCAAGAAGAAAGGGAAAAACAAAAAGAAGAAACAGGAAGATTCGACTCCTGAAAAATCTTATGAGAACCCTTCTAGGAAACAGAAACCTCCTTATCCACATTTAATATGTAACAACAAACATTTCACGAGAGATTGTCCACATCGAGCTGAGGTTGCAAAATTTTTAAAAATTTCAACTACCCTATTGGTGTTGACTAATCCATTTTCGAACCTAGAAACTAACCTGGTTGTTATTGGTCATGCTTCCAAATCCCAAGTGCTTATGCTATCCATCTCAAAGAAAAAAAATGATGCTTTTATATCGACAAGGAATAAAGATTATGGGAATCCACAGTCGTTGAACAACAAGGCTAGAGATCAACCTAGTAGTTCGACAACAACTTCACCAGAAGTTGTTCCACCCATCATTCCTGAATTAACTATAAAGTTGCCTAAGGGAGTAGTACATAAATTGACATTTAATCCTTGTGCTTGTGGAGAACATAATTATAATATAGTGGAGGATCTGGTTCAATCGCCATCCACTATGTCGACACTTGAAGTATTGCAGAATTGCCCCTCCCAAAAGCAGGCTCTGTTATCAGCAATAGGTGGGATTGACCCAGTGGATTCCAATCTTGTGGCCTTCAACCATAAAGTATCGAACCTCTATGTTCAAAGATTGCATAATCACAGTCAGAAGTTACCATGCTTGTCAAATCTCTGACTGCAAAACTAGATTACCACCCGCACATCTGGATCTAGTAGTTGCTGTTGGACCATTCGCCAAATGGGGTATAGATTTCATGACATGTAACCCTACCTTGGCTGAGGGGCATGGGTATATCATAGTCGCAGTTGACTATTTTACAAAATGGGTTGAGGTGATGCCTACATTAAACAACAGTGGTGAAATGATTGCTCTTTTCTTTTTCAATCATGTAGTCTCTAGATTTTGTGTTCCACAAGCTATAATCATAGATCATGGATAGCATTTCCACAATCACATGATGGTTGAATTGACTACCAAATTAGGACTGTCCCACGATAGTTCTACTCCGTATTATCCACAAGCTAACAGATAGGTTGAGGCCATCAATAAAGTCCTGAAGTGCATGCTGCAAAGGATGATTGGAGTCCACAAACGGAGTTGGCACCTAATCCTGTACTCAGCCTTGTGGGCATATAGGACATTGGTGAGGAATGCAACCAGATTTACACCCTTTCAACTGGTGTATGGCCTGGAAGTGATCTTACCGATTTAATGTGAAATTTCATCTCTCAAGCTCGCAGTCAACCTTCTGCCCGGAACTTTAGAGGAAGAGGCTCGTTTCTTGGAACTAATCCAATTGGATTAAACCTGTCATGACGCCGCCTTAGATAATGAATCTCATAAGAAACAAGTCAAGGCACAATTTGATAGAAATGTCAAACTGTGTGTCTTCTCGGAAGGTGACCTGGTCTTGTTTTGCACTCAGGAATTCGATAAATTGGGAGCAGGTAAGTTCCAACCAATATGGATGGGTCCCTACATTGTTAAGTGAGTATTAACAAAAGGAGCCTCCGAGCTAGTAGATTATGATGGGATTCCACTATCACAACCCTGAAACGGGTTGTATCTCTTTATATGCTTTTGTTACATTTTTTGTTTTCTTCAAGAGTGATCGTTTTGGTTAGGTAATCCACTTTTTTATTTGTTGCAGATGTCAGACCTATTGGAATAATTTGTTGGATACACTGACAGAGCTAGTCATAGTATTTAGAACCTATCTTCTACAGCCTGGACCATTTTTGATCTAAGAGGTGAGTAGTGAGTTTCAGAGGGGTATGTATTGGTTGGTCAACAAATAACATCAATAAGTAAAGCGCATTGATAGAGCTTCTATCTGATGCCATCACACATGGCATAAATTGACTTGTTATCAGGCTAGACTCACATCTCGTCACCCTATAACTTACTAGCATCTATTCCATTTGGAATCCAGCTATTTATCGTATGTTCCTAAGGGTCAGGATTTTGGAAAGGCAGTTTGATTCTATTCAATATCAACACATTTCCAGAAACTTAAACACATTAACTAATTCATTAGCAAATTATGTGTTAGATAGGAATTTGCATCATTTATAAAGGAAAAAGCATTTCAATCAACATTTGCATTAGGATCATATAACTTAACCAAAATAAAACTCTGAAAATAAAAAATACATATAACTGTTTATAGTTTGTACAAAATGTTCTGTGTCCAGGACAAAATCAGTCATACAACCCAAAAACTCAAAAATGCAGGAAAGCAACCTAGACTAATGGTGCTAGTGATAACAAGTCACCACTTGTGTGATCATACGTAAGAGCCTAGTCATCGACTTGGCGTAAGAGCCTAGTCATTGACTTGGCACGCCAGTGGTATGGCGTTGTAATCTCAGAGGTAGCTTGTTGGTCCTCACATCTTGAATACCAAGAGTGAGACCCTTGATCTGATCATGCAATACTGCAAGGGTCTCTGATATGTCTAGATCGTGAAGGATAGCCCTCCCTATAGCCTCTCCTGTTGGAACGACAAGTGCTACCCTCGGGCATGCTTCCTGTCGCACTGGTCCAATATCTACACAAATATATGATTTTGATTAGTCTTGATAACATTTAAAAAACACAAGAACATTATAAAATCAATAAACAGAGATATGGTTAGATCTTTTTACCTATAACACCCCACTGCTCGCCAACTGGCAGCACCAAATTTGGGTCGCACCAGAAATCCATCCCAACATACAGATACTCAGCAAAGACCATCTGCTGATGGTTTAAAAACTCAGAGAAGGCATCAGAGAATGAAATCTGCAACTGACTAGCATGTCTAGCCATAAGATCAACCCATCTCTGCATCTGTGGTTCCCTGGGTGATGGCAGTCCGAGTGAAATGTGCTGTGGTTGCATCAGTGGGATCCTCTCCAAGGTGAAAGCGGTCAGAATGGAACCATAAGCAAAGTTCTTGGATCTTCCGTTCTTCACCTTAGAAAGGTATTCTTTTATAATTGGAAGTACTGCATCACACCAGTTGAATACCTTTGGTTCAAGGAATTCCAGGGCATACTGCATATAGGACCTGTTGGCCAAGTGAAGAGCCGCGCTACTAGCCAATCTAGCAAAGGTGAATAAAATAGTCCTCAAGGACCAACCATTGATGTCTCAAATACTGATCTTTCCATCCCTGCTCGGCTGAGATCCATCTCTACAGAATTGGCGAATATAATCCGTCACGGATTCACCCCCACGGGCGGATCCTGATAGTGAGAGAGGGGCACCATGCCTCGATAACCCGGTCAAGAAGTAGATATCCTCAACTTTCAAAGGGATGGATTTACCTCTAATCTGGAACACTTGGTTGGTAGGATCCCATGCATCGAGAAGATATTGCAACAAATTGATTTGTTGCCTCATGCTAGATATGTGGAAGAATTTGAGCAAGCCACAGTTTCACAATGTAGTAACCGTACCAGGATCATGTAAGGCAACCATATCCTCTTCTTCATGCTCACATTCATGCCATGTAATGACCATCTTGATCTGATGAACCTTTGAAAAACAAACAAGAGAAGAATTAGGGTCCTAATTTGGGCAAAAATAGGCAAAATTGCCATGAAAAATAATGCATAATCTTTCCTCCCTACGCCCATCGCACCCTAGCTGTGTACAGGGTGGGATGCATATTGATTGGCCAATGGCCAGCTCAGTATGCATCACACTTTTCAATGTATACTAGGTGCGATGGGGAGAGAAAGAATTGTTTAAACCCCTGAGGCCTAGAAAAACAGGAAAAACTACTCAGAATAAGAAAAGGAAAGAATGCAATTGAAGAGCTCAGGGTTAGCTCCTACCTAGTCCAGATGGCACCAAAAATAGTCCATCGAATCTCCTGGAATCAGCTGATGAAAATCAAGGGGGAAAACACCTCCAGAGCTCCAACAATCCCAATTTTGAATGAAATGCTAAAATGAGAGGTAAAACTACTTTTATGTTACTGTTCACATAATTCAAGTAACATGTTGGTTGTTAACTCATTTTTCAAGCATGTATTTACATTTCTAATCAATTTGATGGAGAAAATTGAACAGGTAGTACGACCATCAAAATAACATAGTGTTAATGGTGAATTGAACATCTCTAACTATTATCACGGGCAATGTTTCCGCAAAGTTCAAGCTCGTTAAAAAAAATAAACCTAGCACTGAGCATAGTTCTTAAATATTCAAGCTCATTAAAAAATAAATCCACCCTCGGTAAATAACCTTTGTGATCGCATTGCTATCAGCTTTTGAGCCTTGGTCATGTTCTTACCATCACCTCCACTCTTTTAGCCAATCATACACCTCCACTTGATTGTTTACCCTTTTGAGGAACAACTGTGATGAGTGATTCTGTTAGCCACCTTCTTTACATTGTCATGCTCGAAAAGTTCCAAACTTACCTGAAACTAGTTGCTACCATAAAACATCACTCGTTCCTCAAAATAAAGTATCCTTTAAACCCTTTTCAGACTCCTTAAATATGAAAAGATTGTTGAGCATTCCAACGCTTTAAAGTGTTTGGAAATAACGAGTCTACTTTAAAATCTTTTCGGACTCGCTAAATATGAAAATATTTTCAAGCAATTGGCCTCTCCAGCTTGCTAAAGTGATTAGAAGTTCCATCCCTCCTTTATTTAATCTTTTGGACCTATGGGATTATCACACAAAAATATCAAGCACTTGTCTTTTTCGGCTTGCTAAAGTGATCGGAAAAGTCATCCTTTTCATATTATTTTATACTTTTTCAGACTTAAGGGATTATACCACAAAAAAGGACTACTAAAGCTTTCTTTTCATCTATTTTTAGACTCTCTATATATGAAAATATCGAGTTGTCTTTGTCGTTAAACTCGTTAAAACAATAGCGACAAACTTGTCGATCTGGGCAAGAGCGAGTTTCACTGTCGCTAGGCTCGCTAAAACATAGTGACAGGCTTTCAGTTATAGAGCAAGCATATGTTATCCTCCTCAAGCTTGAAAAAAATAAATAGGTACTGGTCAACAATGACTGGGGAAAAAGGGAAGAAAACTTGAAGAACTTCATTTGTAGTAGGTTTCTCTTAAACATGACACTTTCACTCCATCACCATGATTGAGTCGGGTTGGGTTATTCCGTTCATCGGTCATATCACCATTGGTCCTCCGTACCATCCATTTTTGGGGTTAATGCTACCAATCCATTTTAGTGTCACTAATATGTTCAAGAGAAGTCGCTTAGAGAATTCACCAACCCAGCCAATGCCTCATCCACTGCAATACCTTCATGCTCCATTTTTCATGACTGCCACCTTGAACCTTGTATCATCAGATCGTTTTCACGTCCACAAAATCATTTTCTCCATTTCGTGTCGTAGATGTGGGATTCGTTAAGGCCCTCCTATGATGGGTCACTTCTTGTCGACATCAACTCATTATTCAAGAAGTTTACTTAGGAGCAACCCTTTCAGTACTTTGAAGCTTGCATGCCTCAATGGCAAGTTTCTCACTTCGGGCGACAGGTTTACATCAATGGCCTTTGACCGAAAGAGTTTGCATGGTGTTTGACATAGACTCATGTATTCACATCACATGAATTGTACTGTAGTACCTTGAGGGTCATTATCATTATCGGTGATTCCTCTTGTGCCAGTTAACAACTTACATCATTGGCTGGTAATCAGGCGATGTCTTTTCATGTTCGACTTCAAAACATCTTTTCACATGGATCGACTTGTACATCAGGCAAAGATTGAACGAGTTTGAAGACCCTAGATCTAGTTTCATCCATCCGGGCTGCAATATATTCAGGAAAGTAAAGACATCAAATGTACTCCATAGCTGCACAAATAATCATCCAAGCTAAGGGATGATGGCCCTACCAGAATCATCAGTCTACCACACAGACGGTTGTCTGTCCTATGTACATGAAAATGAATTTATAAAGCTAAGCATGGGAATGCCTGCCTCAGCTAGATCATGAAAATATTATGAAGATAATTTATTGTATTGTATCTTATTATAGGTCACCTTCCAGAAAACCTCGGATCCTCATGATAAAGCATTTCACCCAACATCAGAAGATTTACAACCTTATGCTTTAGGGGGCAACTGTTATAGACGTATTTCAGCACTGCAACCCCAATCACATATGTCGACAAACCAATGGCTTTCATATCCCTAAAAGTGTTGTTTAAAACCCTAAAGGATTAAGGTCAACTGATTACATCATTTCTAAAAGTTCTCCCTGAAAAACTACTCAGAATTGGTCAAAACTAGACCATACAAACTGCTCCATGTTGAGGGTGTGACGCATCTCACCTATTACACACAAAGGGTGTGATGCATACTGAAAATCCCTTCTGTAGGGTGCGATGAGTGAGAGCAGACAAATGGCAGAGGCAGTTGGCTAGGTGGAAACTCAGAGAATCTTCTAGAAACTTCTCATATGACACTTGCCTCTCTGAATTCGCCCAGGGATGAGTAAGAGATCATGAAATCTCCAAGTGGAACCAAGAAATATCAGTGAAATGACACTAATCAAAATCCCAGAAGATGACTCACCCCCTACAAATATTTATATATGGATCCCTCATCCTAGAGATCCAGAGGTTGGAATTTTGTATTTTGTAAGGAAGTGCTATTGGTTTCCCTATGAAGCATTGTATTGTTGGGTGATCTAGCTTTTCATGAGGTGAAGAGGGCTTTCATGCTGGAAGGATTCTGCTGGATCAGATAGCTGGGTTGTAATCCTCTCTTCTACTACTTCTATAAATAAAGTTATTTGAGTTTTCCTCCATATACTTGTATATTTTTGAATCTTGTATTTGTGTATGCATTTGTATGATTAATGTACATCTGATCCTATATTGTTTCTGGTTATAGATCTCTATGATTTGATGGTATTTTGTTGCTTTGCCTCTACAGGTGTTCTTTGAAGTGGGACAAGTGATAAAGGAGTGGTGAAGCTCTATCAGAGGAGAAAAGAAACAAGCAAGGATCCAAGTGAAAGACTAATGTTGGTGCTCTCTACTTCTCTCTCATCTATCTCCTATAAAGGAAAACACAAGTTACTTTGAATTGTTTGTTTCTAAGATAGCTACACATCTTAGTGGGACTAGTAGATCTCAATAGACACTAGTTTTGCTAGAAACAAGTTCTATGGGCCTATCAGACGACATGCAAAAATTTGATGGGACAGAAACCCTTTAGGCTTATATATGGTGTTGAAGTAGTGATGCCCATGGAATACATTGTGCCTAGTCTGTGTATAGTGGCACTCATGGGTATGATGGATCGTAAAGCCCTAGAAGAGAGGCTTGCATAGTTGGTTGAGCTTGAGGAAGAGAGATTTATAGCTGGATTTCACCAATAGGTCCAAAAGCAACGCAAAAAAGCATGGCATGATCGGCACATTAAGTTGCTCACATTTAAGGTAAATGATCTAGTTTTTTTATACGACAGTAATTTTGATAAATTTCTAGGGAAATTCAGAATGCACTGGTAAGGGCCCTATGCAATTAAGGAGATTACCAATAGTGGAGCAATTCAGTTGGTTAAATTGAATGGAGATCCCTTCCCAGGAAAGGTGAATGGAAGCCGATTGAAGCCATACACTGGTGATCTAGCCAGTTGACTATATGAGGGTAGCATAATCTTAGCAATCTAGGTAGCTGAAAGGAGGTGGGGCGCTATAAACTACATTGCCTATGTCGAGGAATTGCATGACTAGAGGATTGTGCGGAGCAAAGAAATGTCACAAGGTTCGCGACAATGCGAAGGGAGCTATTCTACCTAGGGAGAAATCATGCAGGTTAGCTGGAAAGTGATCGTTAAAGTCACTATTCATGATTTGAAGGTAGAAATGCGGCCAAATTGCGTAAGCGACCGACATTTAGGACAAAATTTATGGGTAAGATCCTTGGAAATCTGCCACCAATATGGCATTAATGAACCGAATGTGGGGGTAATGGTCAGATTTGAATTCAAAATGCCTTATAAATTACACGTAGATGCCCAACAAAAAACACTTGGCATTTTGAGAATTGAGTTATTGAGCTCTCAGGTGCACATGAATTGAGAATTATTTGAAGCTCTGATAGTGAGTTCGGCGTTTGAGAAATTACTAAAGGAGACACAAGAACTGTTGAATAGCGGCATGTCGACACCCACAAAAGCTATGGACACTGAAGCAATGATAGCTGAGGGGGATGTGCTAGAAGTTGTTAGGGAGGTAGAGGGAGCTTCTCCAAAGTTGGTCGAGGTATTAGGTGAAGTTCCCAAATCACCACGGACAGCTAGACTGAAGCTGACTCCAACCAAGGAGAGAATGAAGGAAAAAAAAGGGCAAGCAAGTTGCAATTCCAATGCATGCATCACCAAGAAGAAACCCACCGAAGGACAAGCCCACCACATAGGAAAAGAGAAAAGCCATCAACCTGGAGCTGGAGGAGGGATAAATTGAAGACATCCTGATGGATGATGAGGACTTGGGGTTAGAAGTGGAGGAAGTTGAAGTCCATGGTGCCGAACCTATCACTAAGTTGTCCGAGTACGTCCCTCCATGAAAGGGCAAGACCAAGGTGCCAAAGGACATTGATGAGAGCAAGGTCGCCTTGAAAACCCCTTTGTTGTCGGACGAGATTGTTTTTGAAGGATTTCACTTGGGGTGGGTTCCTCTGTTAAAACTAGAAGATTGGGACTTAGCTGACCATGAGAAGTTCCCACACTTAGCAACATAGCAGCTAATGTGATGCATTATTGAAACAACCATCGAGATGACTGCATTGGAACTACGAAATTGGCTCAGGGGAATAGACAAGATAGGTTTGCTCAACCTGCTGTGGGTACCGCACTACAACCACACCCCCATTACAATATTGGTCATCAAGCAGCTAGTATGCTTGTTGCAAGATGGGTGTCTATGGTTGGAGGACACAGTACCCATCACCGATAGATTAATCCATAGGATCACACGGCTGCCATACATAAGAGAAAATATAGCCATGATGTTTAGCAAAAAAGGTGGTGAGGAGGCCCTCGTAGAGGCCATGAAAGAGAAATTCCAACTTTTAAAGAAACCATGAGGCTATGCCATGTCAAGTATCAGTGACCCTACAGTTAAGGTGGCCACATAGATCTTGGCAAGAAAGATTATGAGGAAGTGTCGCATAGATGAAGTGCCAACACTAGTCATTTCTCTTGCAACCAAATGCATCAAAGAAGTCTAGTTCAATTGGGCATACTATCTTTGCGGTGAGTTGCTCGTGAACTTTCGCAAGGCATAGGAGCTCAACAAAACCTTCCACTATGCGTGGCTCTTATTGTCTATCGTACTGGTAGCCTAGGAGCTACCAGAAGATAGTCAATTCCCCTTGGTCACGCTGGACCTACAAGAAGCAGTGAAGTATGCTTCACTGTGGGAAAACAAGGATTCTCAACGCATCAAGGATAGCAAGATCTTCTAGATATTGATGGAAATGAACATCCACATGGCTATCAATCCCAAACCGCGGTTGTCACCTACTGTGTTTGCCAACCTGCAGGGGTACATAGAGTTCAAGGCGGACTTTCACCATGTATCGATCAAGGTGTGGAAGGACCCTGCACAGACATGGTATGACTTGCCTTACTTGGCAGTAGACAACAAAATTGATCCAATGTTTGATCACTAGCTAGTAGAGTGGCGCACTACCTAGAATTATTGCTGGGGGCGAGCAAGTCTGCTGTGCAGCACAAAAGGGAGGAGTCCAAGCTCAAGATGGCATAGCTGGCCGAGAAGAGGAAGAAGGAGGCTGCTAACAGGGCCTAGGCAGAGCACGATGCCACCCAGCAGACAGAAAAACAGAAAAGTGAAACAGAGTGTGGCTTTGACAAAGGCATGAGGTTACCTTCGCTCGAAACGGAGGAAGAAATGGATGAACAAATAGAGCAGCATGGTGCAGACCCACAGGTGATTCCGGCCCACATCAAGTGTCCAAGGGAACAAGAGAAAGTGGGGTTGAGGAAGAAATCAAGGGCCACTAATGCGTCACTGGACACAATCACCCTCACAGAGTGAGATTTGCATGACATTAGAGACACGGTGTGGGATGCCACCATGGAAGCACTATAATAGTTTGAGTAGCAACAACAGCTACTATTTGTGGCCATCTTGATAGTTATGCAGGAGCTACAGACCCATGCATCATAGGCTGGCACGCTGTCCACCGACCTCCCTATTGACACTTTAGAAGCTATTGAGATGTTGCGTGTGAATGTCTCCAGTGTGATAGTGCTGCCGAATGGAGCACTGACCACAGAGAATGAAGCTGACAGGCCCAATGTCAGTGCCCTCAATGGAGTGGGGTTGAATTTGGCAGTGCTCCCTGGCGAGGCACTCCACCTATTGTAGGATGGAGCGATCGCAAAGCTAAGGGCCCGCGAACACCACACTTTACAGGTGATCAGTGAGAAGAGTATTAATAATAAACATATGGCCCTACAGTGAGACGCCTCCATCCCTATCGTGATGAAGGTAACCAAATGGAACAAGCATATAGTTCAGGTCGTGGAGGAGGCATGCCGAATGGTCCTAGAGTTGGCCATTCTTGAGGAAGAACCGGTCGAGGTGTGTGTTTGATCTAGGTGGATATTGGTGGCCACCCACCAATTCCACTTAGACCCCCACCATTTCTTATTACAGTTTTTTAGTTTCCTTAATTGTAGCACAATTTACTATTTTTAGCAGTTTTTCGGGTCCTAAACTTCTAGAGCTGTTTTGAGGCCCTAAATGACATTTTTTTGGAAATCTACCGCCAATGATTTCTACTGAAAGTCATCTTTTATATCGTGGTCCTTGGGGATATCTTTCCAATGGGCTATCATGCGCGTCAAATGGAGATAATATGACCAAGTCGTGACCCCGGGAAGTTGGCTGTCTAACTCACCCCAACGAGGCCCATAAACTCTTGGTGTTACATCTCCTCGGGTTAGGGTTTTGCTTGTTTAGGGTTTGCTCTTATTGTTCAATAATAAAAAGGCCCTTGAGTCTCATTGTAAGGTAGTTTAGAGGCATGTAACCACCACATCTCTTCTCAGATATAAGCTACCATTGCCCTAGTTGGTTTATTTCCATTTCTGTTTGTAAGCATATTTCAATATTTTACATTAATGAAATGAAGTATAATTTCCACTGCATCTCTATGTTTATGGTTATCTCTGTAATTGGTTTCTTTCCTGTTTAAATCTGGATCAGTGGTATCATAGCGATATGCTTTTTCTATGTTTTTCGTTGCATGTCCCCAACGAGGTCAAGATATAAGGAGTTAGGGCTTGAACTAGTCGAACCTTTGCAAGACCAGCCTCACAAATCCTGACGGCCTCCCATGGAAGATGAAAAGAAAGATGAGGGGGCAAGAGATCTTATCAAAATCTTACTCGAAGAAGCCCTCGAGCAACAAAGGAACGCGATGATGGATAACTTTGCCCAAATCCTTTAGTGACTACCCAGGGGTGACATGTCGTCTTCCAACAGCTACTCTGGGAATGCCACACTGTTTAAGTTACAAGTTAATTTTTAAATCCCCATATTTGAGGGTTAGCTAGACGCAGATGCCATCGATAAATGGTTAACTTTGCTAGAGGGTTATTTTTCTGTTCATAATTTTTCCAGTTGGGAAAAGATTATTTTCGCTCTTATCAAAGTAGCTCCCCACATCAAGGACTCGTGGGAAACCTACTGCAAGCAGAAGGATGGCAATACAGGTTCACTATTTTTAGCTGCACCTACTTGGAATTCATTTTGAGATTCCATAAAAGAGCTGTACTACCCTATTGGAAGATACGAGGATCAATACATAAAGTGGACCATGCTGTTATAGGGAAGGGACCAAGACGTGCCAAAGTTTACCAATATTTTCCATACCCTTCACACAAAGTTGGGTATCAAGGATATGAAGTAGCATTTGGTACTCAAATACCGCGACTACTTTCACAAGTACATCCAGGAAGAAAAATAATTCTTGAACATCTCTTCGCTCAGAACAACATACTGATATGCTGTCAAGGTCGAGAAAATGTTTAAACAGAAGAAGCAGGACTTTGGATCTACAAATCTGAAGCAAGGGAAAGGTGCCCCCAAACCGTAGAACAAAGGACAAAGCCAAGGTGGGGCAGCCCAAGACAACTCACAAAATTTGCAAGCAAAGGATAGTGCTGTGAAGCTGGAAAAGGACACGGGAAAGTGGTGTGAGTTCCATAAGAGCTCCACTCACAACACAAGTGAGTGTTGGGCCAAGCAGTCACTAGTGGCCACTCTAAAGGTTTCATAATCAAATGCATGTTATGACTTTGAGTCAGAGCCTGACAAGGGGAATGACAAAGGGAAGTAGATTATCGATGCGGAGCCCAATGCCACTGTTGCCACCATAAAGATCCAGAAGGACGAACCTGAAGATCCAGAGGAGGAGGAGCATCTCTTCCACTCCCAGATGTGAGTAAAGGGATCCCCGCTACAGTTCATTGTCAATAGCAGGAGCCAAAATAATCTCATTTCGGTAGAGTTTGTGAAGCGGTTGGGGTTACTGACCATAGCATATCCACAACCGTATGCCATCAGGTGGCTATAACAAGGACGGGATCTTTGTGTGAGCCAGCAATGTTACCTTCCATACAACATCAAGCCCTTCACGGATGAGGTATTGTGTGACATTACTCTCCTTGAAGTTAGTGATATATTATGAGGACAACCATACTTGTGGAAGTGACATGCTATGTCTGAATTAAGGCCCTGTGCTATTATTATTACTTTGGGAAATAAATTGTACAGGATACTAGAGGTAGCACCACCTACCGCCATCTCTTTGGTTACTACAAAAAAATGCAGTAAGCTCATTTCCAAAACTGAGAAATTTGTTTTCTTGATGATATGCCTTCAAGGAAAGAAGAATACGGTGGGCATGACCTCTAGGCAAGGCCCCTTTACATGACAACTACAAATGGACAAGGTCATGGAGGAGTACAAGGACATCTTCACCTCCCCCACAGGGGTTCCTCTACACTATCAGGTCAAGCACTCCATGGATATGACCCCATGTGTATCACTGCCCAATGGACTAACCTATCGATGCTCCATTCTGGATAATGATGAAATCAAGAGGTAGATTCGGGAGCTGCTGCAAAAAGGTCACATCCGTCTGAGTTCATCACCCTGTGGGAGCCCAATTGTGTTGTTACAGAAGAAGGATGGGACTTGGAGACTCTGTATTGACTATCGGGAATTGAACAAGATCACTTTCTGTAACAAGTACCTGATCCCACGGATTGATGACCTCTTGGACCAACTGAAGGGGGCGAAATATTTTAGCAAGATCGATTTGAAGTCAGGATATCACTAGGTACTAATCAAACCCTTCGATGTGTGGAAGACTGCCTTCAAAGCCAAAGAGGGCCTTTTCTAATGGTTGGTTATGCCTTTCGTATTGATGAATGCTCCTGCAATCTTCATGAGGCTAATGGATGACATCTTGCATCCATTCACCAACTTATTTATAGTGGTATACTTGGATGATGTTATGCTCTTGACCTGCAAATGATACCCAAATACAGAATATGCGAAGAAAAGATACCCAAAACACAGAATATGCGAATAAAAGATACCCAGAACACAGAATAGTAATGATTTTATTATTCAGAGAGTAATGTTCACTTGCCTCTTTGAGGGGGAAACCTCCACTAGAGCAGAGCTCGATTACAAAATAAGACACGACGCCCCTCGCAGGGAGTTTCTATCCTTTATATATGACTCCTACGTGCAATACCATGGGCCAATACCGTGTATTACTAATACCATCTATCTAATACTACGGCCCATTTGCAACTAACTGTGGTTCCGTATTAATGCAATTAACCACTTACAATTAAAATATGGGCTTATGACTCTTGATATGAGTGGTCCCATTACATAGATAAGGGGGTTAGGGTGGGACCCTAACATGCCCACCCCCTTAAGACTAGCCTTGTCCTCACGGTTGAAGCTGCGGAAACTGCTGCAGAATGGTGGCTGCCTCCCAAGTTGCATCTTCTGGAGAGGTGTCTTTCCATTTGACGAGGAGTTCCTTAATCATGCGGCCGCGCAGTTGCTTGACTCGTGTGTCGAGGAGCTGTTCCGGTTGAAGCCAGATGGATCCTTCTTCATCCAATTCCGGGATACTAGTCTGAATTCTGCAATTGTTCCCAATCACTTTCTTGAGGCATGAGACATGAAAAACTGGAGGGATTTTTGCAGTAGGTGGCAAAGCCAAGTTGTAGGCCACTTCTCCAATGCGTTGAAGTACTTGATATGGTCTGTAGAATTTGGGAGAGAGTTTCTGACATCCCTTGTCTTTGAGTGATGTTTGCTTATATGGTTGGAGCCATAAAAAGACCTAATCCCCTTCTTGAAAGTGGCACTCTGAGCGATGCTGGTCTACCTATTGCTTCATGCGGTTCTGAGCTTGATGAAGATTCTCTCGAAGATGGGCGAGCATAGTTGCGCGGTGTTGTAGGAGTTGATCCACTGCTTCGACTTTTGAGCAGCCCTTGAGATATGAAGTAGGTGAAGGTGGGAGTTGACCATATATTGCTTCATAGGGAGTCATTTTTTTGGTGGCATGATAGTTGGTCTTATACCACCATTCTGCTAGAGGTAGCCACTGTACCCAAAGGTGTTGTTTTTCTGAAGTAAAACACCTAAGGTAGGTTTCTAGACATTTGTTGACTACTTCAGTTTGACCATCTGTGTGCGGATGGTAGGAAGTAATGAGTTTCAGTTGAGTGCCTTGTATTCTGAAGATTTCCTGCCAAAAATTGCTGGTGAAGATCGGGTCGCGGTCGGACACAATAGAAATGGGCATGCCATGCAATTTGAAGATATGATCCATGAAAGTTTGAGAAACCAAGGTTGGTGTAAACGTGTGGGGAAGAGCGCAGAAATGAGCATAGTTCGACAATCGGTCCACAACCACCATGATGACTGACTTGTTCCCTGATTTTGGAAGACCTGTAATGAAATCCATAGAAACGTCCGTCCAAATTGATGCTGGAATGGGCAATGGTTGTAATGTGCCAGGTGTGTTGATGGTTTCCCCTTTGTGGCGTTGACAGATATGGCATTCGGTTACGAAGGTAAGGATGTCCTTTTTCATGCCTGTCCAGAAAAATGATCTTCTGGTGCGAGCATACGTCTTCTGAAAGCCCGAATGTCCTGCAATGGGAGATGAGTGCATCTCTACCAAAATGTAACTTTTGAAGGTGGATGTTGGTGATATTACGACTCTGTCCTTGTAGCGAAGAATATCATCCTGCCACGAGTAGCCCTTGGTGGAATTTGGATCTGCCTATAATTGAGAAATGAGTTGGGAGAGCTTGGGGTGTGAAAACCATTCTCTGCAAGCTTCTTCAATCCATTCTGGAATGGGGAGGGAAATAGCTAGCAGGGTACTTTCCTCCTCAAATTGGCGAGATAATGCATCTGCTACACTATTGTCTTTCCCTTTCTTGTATATGATCTCATAATCATATCCCAGCATTTTGGCTAGCCATTTATTTTGTTGTGGGGAGGAGAGGCGTTGCTCCAAAAATATTTAAGACTGTGATGATCTGTGCGGATTTGGAAATGTCGCCCCAATAAATAAGGTCGCCAGGTGTCGACTGCATGTAAGATGGCCATCATTTCCTTCTCGTATGTAGATTGGCCCTGATTCTTCCCACTGAGTTGCTGGCTTGTGAAGGCCAACGGTCTCCCTTCCTGCATTAAAACTGCCCCAATACCTATCCCTGAAGCATCACATTCAATGACGAAAGATTTGGTGAAGTCAGGTAGTGCTAAAACTGGAGTGGAACACATGGCATTTTTTAGAGCTGTAAAGGCCTGTTGTGCTTCCTCATTCCAGAAGAAAGAATTTTTCTTTAGGAGTTGGGTGAGGGGCTTCGCTATGCGACCATAGTTGCGGACAAATTTACGATAATAGCCTGTGAGACCCAAAAAACCGCGTAAGCTCTTCAAGGTCTTAGGTTGAGGCCATTCCTGCATTGCTTGGATCTTTTTGGGGTCCACCTTGACACCCTCATGCCCCACAATGTGGCCCAAATACTCTACCTCTACCATGCCAAATGAACACTTGGACATCTTGACAAATAATTTATGCTTGCGGAGCAGTTGCAAGAGTAGATCTACATGCTGAAGATGTGCGGCCCAAGTGCAACTATAGATGAGGATGTCATCGAAGAAGACAAGGACAAATTTCCTAAGATATGGTTTGAGAATGTGGTTCATAAGGCTCTGAAAATTAGAGGGGGCATTACAAAGACCAAATGGCATGACCAGGAATTCATAGTGGCCTTCATGAGTTTTGAAAGCAGTCTTGGGGATGTCGACTTCCTTCATGTGAATCTAGTGGTAGCCTGAGCGAAGATCCAGCTTCGTGAAAAATTGAGCCCCATTGAGTTCATCCAGTAAATCATCAACCACCAAGATGGGAAATTTATCTTTGACTGCCAGCTTATTGAGGGACCTGAAGTCAGGACACATCCACCACTCCCCATCTTTTTTGAGCACCATGACCACTGGGGATGAATAAGGGCTGATGCTGGGACGAATGACCCCTACTTCCAAAAGTTCCTTGATGATTTTTTCTATTTCGTTCTTTTGGGTGAACGGATATTTGTATGGGTGAACATTTGGGAGTTGGGCCCCTGGAACCAAGGTGATGCTATGATCATGTTCCCCTCGCGAGGGTGGAAGCCCTTGAGGCTTGTTAAAAACCGGCAGATGGTTATTTAAAATCTGTTGCATCTCAGGATGAAGTGGCGGCGGCTTGGTTTCGACTACCTGGATGGCATTAAATTGAGCTACAACTCCATGATTTCCCTCTTTTAACAATTTTTCCATCCTATGCGAGCTGATGATAGAGGGGGCTCCCGCCTGGAGTCCTCGGAGGGTATGTGTGTGGTTGTTCTACTTAAAACTCATATACAACTCCTGGAAATCCATTTTGATTGGCCCAAGAGTG
>APFE030377793.1:4387-22891 GCA_000404065.3 Pinus taeda | reverse complement strand
TCTCAATCAAGGAGACATCATCACCATCCTTAGCTGGTCGCACACATCATTACTGGGATTTGACCTTCCGAGATGTCAAATAATTTACAGAGCTAAATTATTTCACATTTCATCTTCATGATAGGGTTTCTTGGCTCTTAATAGCATCACATCATATCAAAATTCAACCTTTCAAGATCTCGGCAATTATTATTAAAATGTTCATCTATCATCTTCAAGGAGCCGAGCTTCCCCACAGCTTCTAACACATGTATTCTTCCTTCATAACAACGTTATTCCTCATATTCTTCAAAAATTCATATCAACTTTTCAATATCAATTTTTCTCTCATGCTTATCCAAGTCATCAATAGTGCTATCCATTGAATCTATGTGTTCCATGGTCGAACCACGTAGTTTAGATCCAAGAAATTATTTCTTTCCATCCTTTGCATATACTATTGCAATATGCTTTTTCGGGGAGCCAAATCACATCTGAAATAAATCATCAGTATCAGCCTTTCCAAATCATAATGGCCTCAAGTTAAGGTGTCAAATTTTGCTACTTTCTCCCTCGAGGTCAATAATCCTTTGCACATTCTACCTCATACTACAAAAGCTTTCAACTTTACGCTCTTTAGCTTTCGATCATCAATTCGAACTAATCAGGAGGCTTGAATATTGTAATCATTAGGACCTTTATAGCTCGATCTTTCCTTCTTGTTGCTTCCCATCCGATAGCCTTCTCGATACATACATCAAACTACTCCTTCCTTCATAGTCTTCATGCTAAGCCACATTCCTTCAAGTATTTCATCTACTTATTCAAGCTTTACATAGAACTTAGCCTTGACATGTAACTTTGAATAAAAGACTTATGAAAGAAAAAGGAGACAAAATATAAATACAATAGCATTAATAATAATCAAGGTGTCAAATACTTATCTCTGGAGAAAGGTTGACTCCATCTTACTCTTGGACCCCTTTTTATCAAAGCTAGTTTTTCACATCATCATGATATAATATCTGCCAATATCTAGGTTCCTTTTCCTTTCAAAGCGGAAATTAGTTAGGGTTTCTATTTCTAGGGTTTATTCTTTCATTCCATACTTTTCTAGGGTTTACAAACCCTAGATACCAAGACCTGCCACTTACAAAGTATAAAGTTGTACAACCACACAAAATAGTTAGATGCAAAACCCTATATTTTGAAGGTATTCAAGGCCTTGTTAGAAATAACATATTTTATACAAACCCTACGTTGATCAGAGTCATTAAGACTTGTCATTTTCAAAATTCTATAAGCATGTTTCAAAACCCTAACAATTGACATGGTTTTTATCTTTACTGTCTCTAATTTATGTAGATTGTTTCTATGATCATTATCATGACCTATAAAATTATATAGGTCATAGAAAATTATAAGTACCTCCTTTGATTTTATCTTTCCTCTTTTGCAGAGACCTGGTTGTGTTCCTTGAATTGACATTTATCAGCATCATTTATTTAGGTCGACTTCATTGATGAAGTAAGTTGTTTGGAACGGGTTCCCCTAGAGCCAATTTTGGGGTCAAAAGCCCATGATTTGGGGAAGAAAGGCCAAATTTTGTATGAAAGAATATAACAATCTTCATTTTGTTGGTTCTGAGCACGAAGATGTAAAGAGTCGTTAACGGTTTCCGCCCTTCTTTTGTGTAAGTCCTGTCAGCTTTGGAGATCTACCAATTCTTCGCGGACCATGGAATTGTATAAAAAGAAGTCCTAGAAGAGTCTCTTAGTAGTTCATTTCAGTAGATCATGAATGAGTCATTAATGTAATGGGTCTATGAGAGCTAAGAGTGAAGAGTCTTAGCATAGGAAGAGGCTCTGCAGCTGAGTGCGTAGAGGCCTAGGGTAGAAGTTCGCAGTTGAGTGCGTAGACCCCTGTAGCTGTGTGTGCAGGGAAGTTAGAGTCTATATTGGAAATTTGAACCATCAATAAAGAGAATTATTCTGGAGATATTTGTGTATGAGTTATTTTACTTCTATTACAAATGTTGCAATTATGTTATGTTGAATATTGGGTTTATGATTTAATGCTATATTGATGCGCGAATCTATGTTACTTTGTCATATGAACTCAAGTAAGAATATCTATTTACGTAAAAATAATCATAATGCATGTTGAAGTTAACAAATAGTTAAGCTAGTCGAGTAGACATAGAAGTAAGGATAATTACAGAGGTGTGTAAGCATATGACTTGGCTATTTAAGGTCCAGGAAGGTCAATCAGAGACTTTCGCGAAGGCTTCAAGGACAAGTAAGAGAAGTACATTGATAAGCCCTAAAGGGCTTATAGGTCTGCGCGAAGGAAGGGTTAGGGTATAAAAACAACATCACAACCATCTTAGGCTGTGGAAACTTTGTTCCTTCATCCCCCCATACTATTTAGTCCACGCTCCGCAGATTGATACAGAAAGGGCCAGTAGTGTAGGGATTTGCTTGGCTACTTAAAGGTGAACCTGGGTCAAGGCCCATCAAGCCAACAAATGATTCTGTAGCTGGGACTAGGATCTGCATAATGAGATGTATGATGTCACATCATTGGAATCCAACTAAGAAAGAGATCGAAGACTGGTCGGATAGAAATATCCAAAAATTCACAGCACAAGAAAACAAGAATCTGCGATTGACGAAAGAACAGTGGTTGGACAGATACCTGTACACAGAAATACATGAGAAATTCTTCTATTACTTCCTGAACAAGTTCTGCGAGTGGATCGCGAAATTGGCAGACGACCAAGGAAGGTGGAGGCTTGATTGTCCAATAGTCCAGACCCCAGAGTTAGTGCAGAGATTAGAAACCTCTGAAGATAAGATCGTGCGCATTATCGATCGTTGGCTTGATCGTATCATAGGAGGGTTCATGACAAAGTTCGCAGCCCCTTGAAAAAGCGGCATATTTAAGTATTTAAAATCGATAAATACTTGGATTAAGGTGCTCTTGTCTGAAAAACAGGTTATGCAGCTATCTTTATGTTTGGGGCTACGCGAAGTGGAAGAAAATTCAGGAACAAGGGGAGAACAGACACTGAATATAGCCCGCTAATTGAACCCCCTTTGAGTGATGAGGAGGAAGCAACAAAAGCATCTTCGTAGAGCATTGTTCAATTGATAAAGCAACAGTCCCCACTAATACCTCATCCACACACACTGCCTCCATCTTCACCTCTGCCACATACACCTTCTTCTACACCAGTGCTAGCTCCACCACCGTTCAATATGGAGAACTCCGTAAATATACATGTGTTTAAGGGCACTGGAAATGAAGATTCGGATGAGTTTTGGTTCCTCGCGAAGGCTGTATGGGAAGCTTAGGGTATCATGGACGATCAAATGAAGAAAGCAACACTGGTTAGTGATTTGTAGGACTACCCACTAATGTGGTAAATTAAGTACTGCACTAATAACCCAATGTTTGTGTTGGCAGATATCCAAACTATGTTGAATAAGGAATTCAGTAGACCTAAGTCTGAAGTAAAATCAATTGTGGGATTCAAAGAGATCATGATGAAGCCTGGTGAGACACCCTGGGATTTGGATCAAAGATTGAAGTGTATGATCCACGAGGCTAACATGAATCTAACTGATGGGCAGTGCTATGTATGGCTTGTGGCTTCACTCTTGCCTCACCTAAGGGTTGCGCTATCGCAACAAAAGATTGGGACCCAAGAAGAAGCCCTAGAGATTGCAATGAGACTGCATGAAACACCAATGCAAGATCTGAACCTGGGTTTCAATAGATCCATACGCAGTTACAGTACCTTTGCTTAGAATTACAGAGTCTAAAGAATGATAAGATAGTTTGGACAGAGGTGCGTGAAGAAATTGGTGCCTGAAATGTAAAGGTCGGGGGCATGACAAAGATCACTTCCCAGTCTTCGCAAATTATGTTGCAGCAGGAGGACCAATGCCTCTGATGCTGGAGACTCAACAGATCTTCTACAACTTCTGTCAATGAGTGGGTCATGATGAGCACAATTATCATAGTTATGAATTAATGATGGATAGAACACCTACATACAGGGTACAGGAAGAAATGTGGCCTCTGGACCAAGGCACTGGAGGAGCACAAGGCAAGTATCAGGTGTGCGGATGAGGCTGAGATGGAGGACCTAGTAGAGGTCGAGGGCAG
Source organism: Pinus taeda (assembly GCA_000404065.3). NCBI lineage: Eukaryota > Viridiplantae > Streptophyta > Pinopsida > Pinales > Pinaceae > Pinus > Pinus taeda. The sequence continues at coordinate 18,739 of APFE030377793.1, read as the reverse complement.
GTTATTTGTTACAATTGTGGAGGACTAGGACACTACGTGCAAGACTTCCTGAATCTGACATGTCTGTCATGCTGTTATTGTACTCATTTTGACCATGCAATAGAGGATTATCGTATATTGTTGGCTAAGATATGCGAGAAAGGGGCGCAACCTCAGCAGCCAACTGAGAACCTGCAGATGATGAGGGATGAGCCTTTCGAGGAAGATCCTAAGGTAAATATTGTGATGTGGAGTGGGACAATGATTGGTAAAGATAAGGGGAAGCGACTTGAAGAAGGTGAATGGGTCTGCAAAGCACGAGAGAAGGAGACTGGGTTTGATCTAGAATGTGCGAAAGAAACATTTATGGAAGTGTAGAAAAGCTTCGTCGAGGCCTCTACCTCAGGGAGTGAGGGGAAGCCAACTGAAGAAATGGTCCCATCTATGATTACCATGTTTTTGGAGACTTGCATGAAATTGTTGCGCGATAGCAAGGCTATGAATCATGATTTCCCGGTGTCTCATGATCGCACATGCATGAATTAGACCCCTAGGATCGATTCATAAAAATAAAGTTTCAAATGCACCTTTAAATATACATGTTATTAATATATCATGAGAAAAATAATATGATGTTACCAGATAAACTTTCCAATCAAGAAGCTCCAAGATAATAAAAGACAATCCATACATCAAAATTCATCCATGCTACAAAATTTCATCCACCAAGAAGGAATAACGAAAATCTCAAGAGAAATACAAGTCCAAACCAAGTGATGATGAGAAATGAACTCTCATCATTTGTATTTATACACTCCTAATGAGTTTGATTTAACTACTTGAGGCTACATTAGCCCCTAAAATAAAAATAATGTGAAAATAACTTACTTTTGGTGACAACCGCACCAAAATAGCTCATAAACAAAATAACAAGCCTCTAAAGAGGTCTAATGATCAATAGTAGACATCATTGGGCTCTCTAAGAGTCCTCATTAAGTCCACAAGCACAATAATGATGAATAGGCATTCCAAAAGGAATGGACAAGGGGTTGGCCCCTTGTTCTCCACATAATAAAGTTGTGGTGCTCCCAATGTGTGTGATGGCACACAAGTGACCTCAGGGGTCTCCAAGTAAGTCAAAGATGTATGCAGACCATTTGTAAGGCCTCAAATGATGATGTAAGTGATGCCACATTATCATATAAGTCCTGGATCATTTTCCAAGTGCATGGTACAACTATGGGGTTGAATAGGAAAAGGTGAACTAGGTGCATCTTCCTCATCAAATAGGTGAATCTCAAGCAATATTTAAACATCTCTGGGGATCCATGGAGTATTTTCTATTGTTGTGGAGGCCCATGGATCTCAACACACACCCTACATGTGCCAATGTAGTCGTCTAGAGGGTTAGAACCCCATATAGGGGGACCAAACCCAAAATGGAGAACATTTACATTCCTCAATAACATACAATGCATCCCCTAGCCTTCCAGTACAACAAGTCATCAAAGGAAATCGAGTTAAAGATCTTACAAACAATGGAAAATAGGTGGGTAATTCATAATGGCATGCCCTCCGATGGTGGGATTTGGCATGTGATAAATATGAAAAATACACTGAGTTACTCTTCTGTCGGACTTGTAAAAATTAAGAAACGAAAGACTTGTCACCATGATGAGACCAGGTTTCTCCTTCCTAGGATTCCTAAAACTTACTAGGATGGATTTATTCAAAGAATGAACTTATATGAAAATTATATGCTATCCCCTTCAATCTTGTGATTAAAAATAATTGGGGTACTCACAAGAAATAGTTGGGAAAAACTAAAAGTGAAACATCTCTTGTATAGGCAGCATGTCGCTCATTAAAATGACACTCATATGTTTCTTGTGTCGAGTTTGGGATATCCTCACTAAGTTACTTGTACTTCTGGGTTTGGGTGATCCATTTTGCCTCTCATCTGACTATTCCACTTCGTTGTCATGACCCTTAGTCCTATGTCGAGGCAAATGTTGCCACACTCTGAAGCCTTGTCGCCAATATGTTTAAGAGAAGTCCTATCTACATTTTACTACCTATGCATTCTGAGCTTTTGCCATAGTCTTGGATCATACTCGTTTATTCCACTTTATTCCTTGTTTCATGTCGATGATTAGGGAATCATTACGACCCTCCTTGGACAAGTCATTTCCTATCGAATTCAACTCATTATCGAGGGAGATGACTTAGGAACTCCCTTTCAGTACCTTACAGCTTGCATGCCTTAATGGCAAGTTCTTCACATTCAATGAAATTTTTTTGTCATTGGCCTTCAAGAAGATGATTCCACAAGTGTTCAGCTTCAGTTTCATTTTTCACATTCACGGATTTTACTGTCGTACCTTGACATCCATTTCCATTATTGGTGGATTCTCTCGTGCCTGTTAATGGTTCACATCATTGGGCGATAATCAGGTCGTTTCCTAGCATGTTCGACTTTGATGCATTCATTCACATGTTAGAATCGGTAATTTGATTGGGTTGGGATGGAGCAAAAGACCATGAGTTTTGTCTGATATGACTCAGGGTGCGTGGAGTTATGTATTATTCATGATTGTCTACATGTTTCCTCTATATAGATGACTGTGATGATACTGTGGGATCTTATATCTTTGTTGATGATGATCCTTCTATATTGGGTGGTTGCACCCATACTGTGGATCTTTTCATATTTCTATCCGGATGGCTATCCCCATACAATGGATCTTTTCACATGGTTATTTCTATCCAGATGTTTGCATCCATACTGTGGATTCATGTTTTGATATACATGATAGAGGTATCATATATGTACATGTATATGCGTCCTTGATTTCTAGGTCTCTTAATTGTGTTTGTTCTAGTCCTTGCACTAACTTGTAAAACATCTCAGCCACCACTCCCTATTTCGCCTTCATGTTTTAGGGGGCATCTATTACACAATATTTTTTCACACCTCTTGCACTTCTCTATGTCATACCCTAGAGTGCCAAAAAATTGACAGCTACATAGTGTAGCCATCTTGATATGCAGTCCAGATCCTCCTTGATGAACTAATGAAAATTTACCTTGAGCCTTTTCTAAGAAAAATGAGCTCAAGAGTCAAAACCCTAATTTCTGGGTTAGTGCGACTATGACACTGCCCTCTCATGTTGATGGCAGGTTGCACCATATGAGGCTCGCGCTACCACCACAAATTTTGCTTGGATACTTGCACTAAACCCTAAAAGTCAAGCTTTCCCAAAGTGGAGGAGAAGCTTCGTGTCTAGAGGCTTTCAAAACAATAAACTCTCCCAATATTCCCCTTTGATCATATCCCTATTATCTCCCTCCTTTAGATGAGGACCTTCCCCTATCCTTGGTGAGATTCTAACTCCCTCTCTCCACCTATAAATTCATCCCCCTCCATTCCCAAATGGTTGGTCTCTAATTATATGCACCCTTATGTTGAGATAATGCTTACAAGATTTTCATTTTGGCTTGGAGGTGGGGTGCTTGGAGAGCTTGAGCTTGGACTTGGAAATTCACTCAACGAGCACTACAGTGCATATATGATTGTTGGAGGTTGATTTATTTAGAGTGATTTCATTTGGACATTGATTTCCTTGGAGTTGATTTACCTGGGCCAAAGCCATTCTGAGAGAGTCGAGTTGCATGTTCCAAATTATATTTCTCCATGTATCTCTGTTGGTAAAAAAACCCAAATTTGTTGGATAATTAAATGATGAAGTTATGGGTTCATTAGCTTTTGCAACATATGATTGATGCTTCTGGTGTATTTCCACTGCATATTTTTAATTCTAAAAGTTAAAGATACCAATGATTTTACTTTTGGTGATTCAATTATTATTCAAGTAAATAAATAATAAACTAAGGATAAATTGAATTATCATGAAAAAATAAATCGCCTAGTATAAAAAATCTAACCTATCTCAAATATGAAGATCTATAATGTTAAATTTATATACTTATAAAAGATTTTAAAATTACATTATATAAATTTTAACAAAAAATATTTTTAAATATAATCAAAATATAAATTAAAATCATGATATGGTGATATATAATATAATTTATTGCTTCAAATCGAGAATTTCCCTTTCAAAAACTGATGTTAAGTTAAATGTGGGGTGTTTGCAGGCAAATCAAGGCAAGAAAATGGTGATTTAGTGGAAATAACATGAGCATGAAAGAATAGACCAAATGGCCTTGGAGGATCCAAACTGTCTTGACGCATTGAGGAATTATGGGCTCCTTGAAATATTGATGGCACTTGTAATATCACATAGAATGGAGATGGGTGGAGTACATGTGATATGAATGTCTTGCAGAGTTTTCATCATCAAAAGTAGTTGTGTGCAGCAAGATGCAACAACCACATATTTTGCTTTAGCTGTAGATAAAGCAATTGAACTTTGTTTCTTGCTGAACGAAGACACTAAGCTGGAACCCATATAGAATGCACCACCACTAGTGCTTTTTCTATCATCAACACTTCCTATCCAATCTGCATCTGTATATGCATGAAGAGTGAGATCTGCATCTCTAGGATACCATAGTCCAAAGTCCTGAGTTCCTTGAAGATATTTGAAAATTCCTTTGATTGCCTGAACGTGTGATTCCTTTGGATTTTCTTGGTATCTTCCAACTATTCCTACTGCATGCATAATGTCAGGTCGGGTACCTATTCGATAAAGCAGACTGCTAATCATGGATCTGTTGTATTGCTGTTGATTCATCATTTGAGTTGAGATTGCATCTTGTTACCATTAGAGTACATATAGGTTTAGAATCTTCCATTCCGTACTTTTTCAAGATCTGCTTGAGATATTTGGTTTGTGACAGAAAAATACCATCTTTAGTTTGCTGAACTTGTAGATGAAGAAAATAGGTAAGTTCACTAAGCAAGGACATTTCAAATTCTTGATGCATTACTGAAGCAAAACTCTAACTCATGGATTCTTCTTTGCTACCAAAAATGATATCATCAACATAAAGAATAATAATTAGCAACTTATCATTTTCAATCTTTGTATATAAATTTCTATCTACAAACCTTTTGTAAAACCTTGTTGGTGTAGATATTTGTCAAGGTGGTAATACCAAGCCCTTGGAGCCTATTTCAGACCATAGAGAGCCTTTTTGAGTCTACATACAAGTTTTGCATCATTTCCAAGAATGAATCGTTCTGTCTATTCAATATAAACTTCTTCTAAATCTCCATCAAGGAAGGCTGATTTTACATCCATTTGGTACACTTTGAATTTCCGAAAACTAGAAAGAGCAAGAAACATTCTTATGGCTTCAAGTCTGGCAATAGGTGCAAAAGTTCCTTCAAAATATATACCTTCTTGTTGAGCATACCCTTTACAAACAATTATGGCCTTGTTTCTAATGACATCTCCATTTTCATTCAGCTTTTTCTTGAATATCCATTTAGTTCCTATAACATTTTTATCATGAGGTCTAGGAACTAATTCCCAAGTGTAATTTTTTTCAATTTGCTCAAGTTCTTCATCCATGGCCTTGACCCAACATTCATCTTTGCATGCTTCATTTACATTTTGAGGTTCAGTGGAGGATAGTAATGCTAGATAGCTTGAGGTCCCCATAATAGTTCTTCTTGTCTGTACACTAGCCTCCTTTTCCCCTAAAATTTAAGTTTCTGGATGATTTCTTTGAACATACCTAGACAGAGTCTTGTCTTCTACCATTATATCTTCTTTTGGTGCTCCATTGGTTTCTTCTTCAATATTTTGATTTGATGTGGAAAAGTAATCCCCATTTTCCTCATTGTCATAATCTTCTGTTGATTTTATTTGTTTTATATTTCTACATGCTTCATAAACTACAACATCAATGCTTTCAACAATTTTCCTAAGTATTTTATTATAACATTTATATCTTTACTTATGGAAGAATAACCAAGAAGAATACCTTCATCTGTTATGGGTTCAAACTTACCAAGTTTTTCATCAATCCTTTTGATAAAACATTTGCTTCCAAAAACTTTAAAGTATTTTACAGTAGGAGTCTTACCATACCAAAGTTCATGTGGAGTTTGAGTGCTATTTACCCGAACATTTGCTTTGTTGAAAATAGTCACAACAACAAATGTAGCTTCACCCCAGAAGGTTGCAGGAGTTCCAGATTCATCTAGCATGGCTCGAGCCATTTTTGAACTGTTCTATTCATCCTTTCTACTACACCATTTCACTGAGGTGTTCTCGTAGAGGAGAATTCCCTTTTTATTCCATGTTGTTCACAAAAGTCAAAGAATTCATCCGATATAAATTCCCCTCCTTGATTAGATCTGAGGCATTTGATTTTTTGATCTGATTCAATATCAAGCAAAGCTTTGAAGGCTTGGAACTTTTCAAATGCTTCATATTTATGCTTTAGAATACTTATCCAACACATTCTAGAAAAATCATCAATGAACAAAATAATGTATTCTTCTCCACGAGGTGACTTTTTCCTTGTTGGTCCACATAAATCAGTATGGATAAGTTCAAGAGGCTTATTAGCTGACCCTTCTTTTTCCATGAAGTGAACTCTGGTTTGCTTACCGCTTTGACATGGTTTGCATATTGTATTTTCTGGGATTCTGATATTTGGAAGATCACGAACAACCTTGAGTCTGCATGCTTTTCTTACTTGAGAAAAGTTTAGATGTCCCAATCTTCTATGCCATAGCCAGCTTTCATTATTTTTGCTTACATAGCACTGTTCTTGTCCTCCTTTGAGTATGTATAAGTTGTTTGGAGTTCTTTTACCTTTGATCACGGTCTCTCCTGTATCAAGCTCATGAACAACACATCCATTTGATCGAAACACCACTTCATTTCCTTGATCACACATTTGACTAACACTCAATAGGTTATGCTTTAAACCATCTACATACTTAACATTTCCATGTTTAACCTTTTCTTTCAAGAAAACAAAACCTTTACCTTTTATGATAGCTGGAATGACATTTCCAAACGAGACACTCTTTTATTTTTCTAAGGCACTATATGAGTGAAGTTTCTCTTTGTCACTTGTCATGTGTTTGGAGCATCCACTATCGATGTACCATTGATTTTCTTGTCCTTCTGCATAGAAGGCTATACCACATCTTTCTGTTTGAGATTATTTCCTTATCCTTATCTTGGGATTTAATGGTGTTTGCTTCTCTCATTCTCCAGCTTCTACTGGAAGGGAGCTACAACCCTGTAGCTCTTATATTAGCCAATATGTTTACTAGTACGTAGGCATTAGCCTACACAAAATCTCCACTCTTCCACCATGGACCACGTTTCATGAATGTTCAGACTAGATGCTTGTGGCACATATCAAAACATATGAAGACTTTGATTCATCAATAGCCCATCAGAAATTTGGAAACTGAAACTTCATCAACCAACATGCAATTAATCTAAAACAATCATATCACTATCATCAGAACACTGTGTTGAACCCAGAAACCTACATCAACATTCAGAACCAATTGAAACCTCAAAAATTCATGTGTCAGACTATATACACTACTTCAATGAAGAAAACCTACATGTATATGCTACTTCCTTCAATCCAACCAACGTATACCTTTAAAGATTCCGAATCATAAAATATCTAAATCACAAACTGTATCAACCAATAGTATACTAAACATCTATTTTCAACTTACAAAACTTTACACAGGCAGGCAACATAAAACACTTCTTCTTACTTATACAATCAATCAAATATCAACCTCCTTATGCATTTAGATTTACATTCTGATCTCAAAAGACTTCATTGACAGACAACAGTAAAATAGCAACAGCATTAAATCAGCAATACTGATCTGATAGATCATTCGTCTCTGAACATCAAGCCTTTCTTTTGTATACGCTACTTGAAATAATGGAACCTGCGTGTATACGCTCTTTTTCTAAGATGAAACTGTGTACAGATATGCAAATATTGACAAAGAACTTTGTTGCAATTCCAGTCTTTAGACAAACCCAGATCATGAGAGATAATGAATAAAACAGACTCAAAACATCAGATCTTGCCTCAACCAATATCAGACCATTCAAGAATAAGTCATTTCAAGTCTCATGATCCTGATCCAATATTGAACTCAAGGTGCACATAAATATTTCAGATCTAGTCCCAAACATAACCCTGCAACATAAAATATACTTCAGATAGAAGTATTCCTTAGAATCTTATTCACTTGCACATTTGGCCTTATGATCCTCTCTTCTTTATATATTTTTTGGCCTTTCTCAATACCATGGACCGAATCCACTTAGGACCAATACCTTAGATCAAATACCATGGACCAAATACCTCAGACTAAATATCTAGGGTCAATATCACAGTCCAAAGATACCTTGGACCAAATACCTCGGACCAAAACCTTGGTTTTCAACATGTACACACTTTGCCTTCTGTGGGAGTGCGTGTGTAAATTATACGTTATTCTATTCTGCATACCTACGTGTATATGTTGCTTGGACTAAGTGAACCTACATGTATCTCTTCAACTGCTCTTTCATCATCTTCTTCCTTCAACTTCTTTATTCTGATCAATAGACCCTAGTTCCATCTTCCTGATCCTCTGTACCATTGCCCTGTAACCTTTGAATATACCTGTTGTACTGTGAGTTGCCTTTTACCAAAACTGAATTGACCTGTGAGTGAGTTGCCATCAAGGACAACACTTGTATCATAATGTCAACAAGATCCACTTAGCCCAGAAACTGCGCAGAAGTCATCGAGAGGATTGTTGTCTATTTCATGTGCTTTCGAGTTCACTGGTTCCCTCGAGGACTGAGAAATCTTACTTTATATCCATGGGAAATCTTTTCCTAAAAAAGGAAAAAGAGAAAAGTCAAAAACAAAAAAGGAAAAATTAAAAAACAAAAAACAAAAAAAACAAAAAGAATCCATAGATTTTAAGGATCTATTTTTAGTGGTTGGGGGTTACAAGCAAAAGCCATTTTAGAAACCTTTCACCGTCGCTTTTTCCTAAATTTGTGGCATGCGCGTCATAAGCCTTGATCTTTTCAAAACTATTTGTTCGACGCTTCAGAGCTCATTCCTCACTTCGATTTTGGATCTCTCGCATTGCCATCACATTTAGGAACCTTCGGCACACTTAGCTCAACTTTTTTTGGGTAAGTCCACTTTTCATGTCTTTTGCTTCTTTTTTTTCTGTCGCTTTTTGTATTTTGAGTTGTGTGAGTGTTTTTTCCTTGGTTTTGTTGAATGCTTGCTATGATTTTAATTCATGTTAGCGTTTAGAAACACCATTTCAAGTTTTCCATTGCATCTCCTTGTTGTCGCATGTGTGACACTTTCTACACTAATGGTCATTATTGCGGTGACTCGCTTCACGCACTTCATTGTTTTTCTCGTTTTACTGAATCCTGCACTGCCTGATTGCATGCATATTCATTAACTAATGTCTACACGCAGTTTCACACATGCATTCAGTCTTTACTATTTTCAGTCGTCTGTCGGTGGGTTTGAGCTGCATTGGCCTCAACCCTTCCTTCACTAGCTTGCATTACGCATTTCTGGGATGGAGGGCCCTGCCATGCTCCTAGCAATTGCATTGAGCCAACCTCACTCTGGCCTCAAAATATTTCTCTGTACAATTATGATAGATAGTGTCACATTGGCATTCAAAATTGCGGAATGCAGTTATATTGGGTTGCAGTCATGCTGACTGGTACTACACATTGCACAGTTTCAATCCTCAATAGGTCAATCTGGACTATGCTTTGCGCATTTTCAGTAGTCTGTCACCCCACCAACAGTCCAGACTGTGTTCTATGTAGTTCTTGCAGTCAGTTTCCCAGCCTCCCGATGAAAATTGTGCAAATCTTCTAGTCAGTCATCTAGGTATGTTGCATTTGGTTTTTAGCTGACAATTTTCTTGCCATGAGTGTTGCTCTATCTCTAGGTATCACACATGTTCATCAGTCTCTTAGCAATACAAGTCAAATGGCTTCCAAGAGAGCAGGGTTAAAGGACACCATTGAGAGCACAACTAAATATGTAGTCAAGCAAATATCTATGAGCTTATCCATCTACGAAGACACTGAGTTGTTTATAGAAAAGGAGGTCAAAATGAAATGGAAGGACATCAATGACATCTTTTTAGGCACCTTTGAGGAGAATCTGGAGGACCGTAGAGTCAATGTCAACATACACAAGTTCACTTGTACCGAGTTGCATGCAGGTATCCCACATTTCCATGCATAGAAATGATCCAATGGATTATCTCTCATACTGATCCAGAGACAATGGTGTTGAGCAGTGCCAGTGGAACAAAACTTTCTACCTTCAGGGTACATTAATTTCAAGAGATGTATCACTTGCTGCAACTAGTGGTAACAATGGATGCACCCTTCACCAGGCCCAATAAAAATGAAAACTCAAGAGACATCTTGAAGATCTGGGTGAAATATCCATATAATGTTAGGAAAACACCCAACCAAGTTTACAAGCCAAGGATAGTACTAAAGGCCTATCAGATCTTGGTCATCTTTGCATGCCGCTTATACAGCCAAGAGAGTACAAAAACCTTCCCATAGAGTTGGGTGATTGTGTTGGATCAACTAGAAAATGAAGGAAGACCTTTCAATTGGTTTGACATGTTGGATCTCTAGCTGAAGGGACAAGTAACAGATGCCTGACATTCGCCCAAAGGTCAGCAAGAAACGATATTCATGTTTTCTTACACACTTGATGAAATATGTGTCCGTCAGCAGTTCCCCCACTTGGGTTAGGCATAAACACCTTCAAAAACCTTTGTGCACACCTTTTGTAGGGTGTTCTCTGAATGAAGCTTCTGTGGAGTTATAATACAACTATTAGACCACTTTCTCACCCTAGCGTATAGGATGATCTTTGAGTAGGACCCGCCTTACATGTAGTAGGAAGCGATGGAGGCATTGATTGACATAACAGATTGGTATGCCTCACCCCTTGGCACCTTCATCCGAGAGTACAATGCGGAGAAGGTTCCACATGTTTTACCGAAGTTATCCATGGATAAGCTGGTCATGCAAGAGGTTGCATACAACATCTCAACAAGGTTATCAGCAAGACTACATAGGAAGAAGAACGCACCTTGGCCCACTCTTCCTTTGTAGATCAGGTTGTATGAGATCCAAAATCTCAAGCATGCTAAGGCTAATACAGAGGAATTCAATAAATTCATCTTTGACCCCAAAAGTTTCAATCCATATGACCCACATTGCATAGGAGAGGACCATTGTGTGAGAGTGTATCATCCTTGGATCCACAACGTGTGTCATTAACCTAAGGAAGACCAATGGAGATACTGCTATAACTTCTCAAGGTTCAATGAAACGGTCAAAATGTTTGTAGAGTGGTTAACAATGTAGAAGAAAACAACAACATGAACTGTAGTAGAGGGAAGCAGACCTGTGCTTGACAAAGGAAAGAGGAAGGTTTCCGATAGAGCAGAGATGGAGCAAAGATAAAAGTTCAAAGTAGATCCACTTTTGTTAAGAGAATCTTTGGAGATTAAGGTGAAGAGGCGACAATGTGACAGAAGGATTACGTAAAGATAGAGGAAGAAGAAGAGGCTAGAGGAGGTAGAAAAGGAGTTGTAGGAGTTGAAGCAATAGTTAAGGGAAGAACATGAGTTGTGAAGAAGAGAGAAGGAAGTGGAGCAGGAATAGGAACAATAGGAGGTGAAACATTCAAACATTGATGAAACTGCACCCATAGAGGTTATTGATTCATTTGAATAGCTAGATCAGGACATTGACTCCATGCCTAAGAACTGAGAGGTCACCACACTACCTTCACTAGAATTGCAAGTAGAGCAAGTCCCAAGTGATCAATGAGACACCGAAATCCTTGAGGATAATCCAAAAGTGGATGTGCACAACATATCCTTCGATGAGTCACAACATAGATTTGTGTAGTCATGTAGAGTTCCCACTCCCGATGTCCATGTATCTCCTACACAATTTGAAGAACGAGTGATTGTGTCTGATGAGTGCAAACATCTAGTTGTATTGCCTAATGCTACCAAGGCATATGCCAAAGTCAGTAGCTCAAGTGTTGGATTCTTGATAGCTGAGAATGAGCGCATGGATAAGGAGCTACAAGCAGCCAAGCAGGGATAAGAGAAAGCTACAAAATCCACCAGAACATAATTGAACAAAGCGATACTTGATGAAGTATTATCTCTCGATATAGTTATGCGGAAGTTGTACTTTAGGTTCGTCACCATGCATAAGTGAGTTGTCCATCTGAAAAGTTGGAAGTAGCATTGTGCTAGTGAGAGAATGCATCTTGACAGACATACACACTATTATCGATCACATGCAAATATGGACAATGAGGTACAAGGGAGCACCATTTCACTTGCTGAAGATGATGAAGCCAAAGGTAGTGGAGTTGAAGGCACGCATCCAGAGTGAAATCTGGAAGTACAAGGAATTCCAGCAGCTCATCAGTAGCTTCAGGCTTCACATGCATGAGTGTCCAGGTACATGGATGTCATTGTGCACACGCATTCGATCCCATCCATTGGCACACTCACTAAGGGGAAAGAAAAGAACCAAGTCCAATTGGATCTGGACATGTACATTGATCAGTTGATGGGCATAGCCTGCAACACATACTTATAGATGAGAATAGACGTTATGCACATGTATGTTGCTGGTCTGGTTTCACTCAAGACCATGATGCGCATGTTATCTAACGAGTTGGATAGAGGTGCCAAATCAGTGTACCTGGATGCAATGGAGGCAAGGGTTCGTTTTCATAAGGATGTCACCACATAGTACATGGACACGATAACAGACTACCAAGCTTGGCATCAGTTTGCCACCATCGATCATCAAGAGGATGTTAAAGAGGTAGTTTTCCCACAATTGTCTGAGTCCTAGTGATGTCTTGTATGACTTAAATCAAGCCCATTTTATCTCATAGGGGTACATGTGTAAAATATATTGTAAGCATGTTGTAAAGTGAAAGACCAAGTGTCAATAGTAGAATGTAACCGTCATGTGTAAGTTAGGAGTCATGTGGGTAGTTGAAGAGTCACAAAAGGGAATGTCAAGGGTCACCCAACCATTTTATATTTATAGAACCTCATAATTCATTATACAGGGTTTTTGGGAGCTAAGCTTTCGATCATTATAACTTGGAGAAAGCTTGGAGTGTATTGTAATGATCCTTGGCTTCTCCATAATGCAAGGCTAGTACATCTCTTTGGAGGGGCAGGTAGCAGTGACTGTAATGTTCCATTATCAGGGCTAGAGGTTGTCATAGTCGTATGTATGATTGGATCATTCACTCTTTTAATATAATAGAGCCAACATGTTTCATGCATATATTGTTATTGTAGTTTGGCTATCCTGATTACTCTAATGATGTATGTAGCTATAATTTACACATGTATGTATGGACTATTCCATATGCGTTTGTATGAACCTTATCAAAGTGTGTTGTTGGTATAACCCATCACATTGGATCGCTGACTATATTGCTTTCCATCTCGTGATGTCTTTCAGCTTATGTGTTCCCTTTCTATGTGTTAGAGCCTTTCATGCACCTTCCTTACTAGAAGTTCACACCCTTACTTCCAACAAGGACATCTTACTTACCTCTACAAGCAACCACAGTCAAGGCGATACCATACTACCCACTGCTAGGACTTCTACTCCAAACGGTCCAAGGTCTAGTTGGGACATCTTACCTTGGAGATCCCCTGACATGTTGGTGGGTCTAGCACAGTCAACACTACTCTAGCCTACTCTAACCTAGCTGAGCCTAACGTATCCTACTCTAGCCTCGCCTACTCTATCCTAGCTTACTCTTGCCTAGCCTACTCTTACCTAGCCTAACCTAGCCTAACTTACTTTAGCCTTTCCTACTCTAGCCTAGCCTAGCTTAGACTACTCTAACCTAGCCCAACCTACTCTAGCCTAGCCTACTCTAACATAGCCTAGTCTAGCCTAGCCTACTCTAGCCTAGCCTACTCCAGCCCACCCTAACTTAGCCTAACCTAGCCTAACCTAACCTACTCTAGCCTAGACTAACCTAGCCTAATGTAAACTAACCCTACTAGTATAGCCTAGCCTACTTGAGACTACTCTAGCCTAACCTAACCTAACCTACTCTAGCCTAGACTAACCTAACCTAACCTAAACTAACCTACCCTACTATATCATAGCCTAGCCTACTCGAGCCTACTCTAGCCTAACCTAGCCTAACCTAAGGTAGCCTAACCCAACTTAGCTTACCCTAGTCCAACCTAACCTAACCTAACGTAACCTAACCTATCCTAACCTAGACTAGCCTAACCTGGCCTAGCCTAACCTAACCTAA
>APFE030377787.1:57432-90655 GCA_000404065.3 Pinus taeda | reverse complement strand
CGAACTATGAAGCCAGGGTTTAACATGCTCCTCCTCCTAACGTCTTCTTTCTTGCATTTTTGTGTTGACACTTCATGGCATAGTGCCTGCATTCATGATAATGGAAGAATTTTATTTTTGACAGATCTTTCTTCTTTCCCCCTTAACTGAATTCTAGTTCAGTTTGAGATTTATTCCCTCTTCCCTTCTTTCCAATCCAATTTTTTCTTTATCCTCATCCATGAATGAGGTCCCATCTCTAGTATTCCACCTTATTTCCTCATGTACCAAATCAAACCATAAGTGTTCCTAATTTGGTAGTTTCTCCCTTCCATTCACTGGATCTTGATAGCTATGCCAGCTCTTGGAAAGTCCCAGAAGGGCTAGGATTATGAAGCCATCCTCTGAGATAATAACACCAACTATTGCAAGCTCATAATGAACTTGTGTTAACCAACTCAGATACTGCGAGATAGCGTCATTATTCTACATCTTGATATTTCAAAGTTTATCCTTGAGCTCAAGCTACTGTGCTCAATATTATTCTAGAATAGATTTGTCAGTGCCTACCACATTGCATAAGTATTTTCCTCCCCACGAAGATTAGTGACAATGTGGTCTCGTACTCCCTCCAATAGGTATTGTACTCCATCCATTATTATTCTCCTTGCCTTCGTTACATCTTTCTTCCATTGAGCAAGCTTTTTAGCATCATATTTCACTAGTTTTGCAACATCTTCCTTGATGTATTCTAGAAATCAATTGTCATCAAATACATCATCCATGAAATCATTCCGTGCGATGAAATTAGAGTTGCATTCGAAGGCATACTCTAGCCTCAACCCATTGAAGGTCATCTTCTCAGCTATGAAGAGATCCTGCTACACTGAACTCCAAATTTGAACCTCCTAAGAAACAACTTAGAAATTCCTTCTCTAATGTGAATCCTACTCTAATACCATGTAGAAATTATGGTGTAGATTTTCAACTGCTCATGAATTGTTAACCAAAATTACAAGACAAAAACCTAGTCTACTACATTATGAAAGTTAATTCCTAACTTAGAACAGAATTTTTTGACATGCAATAAGAAATAACACACATGCACACAATATCTTTCTTGGGGAAAGAAATATGGTAAAATCCCCAATGTATGCTTGCATTAATATGATGAAGATAGACGTATTACAATTTTTTTGCTCAAATATCACAACCTGCAAGTGAGTAACCTCGCTCTCTACTCATTGAGAAGCTCTGACTGAGACTTAGTCAATTTATGCCTTTTCTTGAGCCCATATTTCATTACACAATTCCTCAAGAAACTATTCACCTACTATTTAGGAAATTTTCCAAAATGGATTTTTCACTTCCCAAGGTTGATCATCTTATTACGTGCAACACTTATACACTCAGGACTAGTCTAGAACTGATATTACACTACCTTGGAATCTCCACCAAAGATGGGGAACTCAAATTCTTTGCATGAACTAGTTATTTTCGGATGATGGATGAGTCAATTAGATGATCACTGAGTTTAAATGAAGTCCCATTGCATAACTAACCTTCCACGAGTTCCTTCAACAATTAGAACTACTTTACTTGAATACAACTTGAGATAACTGACTTTGATTGATAAAAATTAGCAATCACAAATGCTTAACTAAACTCTAACTGCTCTAAATCAAATTTACTCAGTAAACTGGGTGAGACAACGCATGTCACACAAGTTAATTATATCTGAGTTGTATGATTATGTGGAAATTCATTTTTTCTCAATTTAATGAAGGAAACATCAAATTAAGAATTTATTTGCTGCATTTTTCAAAAACCCTTCAGACGAATCTAATCCATGGTGTCGATGACAGTCAACAGTTCCAACACAATAATGTGTTGATAATAGCAACCAACAGATAGAAGTAGCATTCAAAATAAATGAAATAGTCAAAAAACACATATTAAAACAAAATTGATGGAGACTGCGAAAAGTACTCCAACTATGATATTGCTTATCCACAATCAGCAAAAGTTCCTCCATCGCTCCTCTCATGAAGTAAACTATGTTGTCAGCCTCCATCACTCCACTTCCTCAAGAACCCATCAACAATGTAAAGATGAACCCCTAATCCTTTACCTTTACCTCTTTTAGTAGTGCCTCATATTGAAAATTTGAAGACAAAATATTTCTTTTCTCTTAAAAATTTGTCTAAAAATCCCCCTACTTGTAGCAATGCCGAATGCAATGATAGACAAGTTATCTCTAATCATATCAGTAGATATGAAAGAGACAAAAGAGGAATTGATGTCTGATAAATCTTGTCAGTAAAAGGTGTCGTGTTCTTCTTAGTCGACTACCCCCACAAAACAAAGAGCTCATCAAATTGTTGTTTTTATATAAGATAACGTGAATGGTAAGTAAAATGAGATAGGCACAAGACAGTAGTGACTTGCAAGCTTGCAGACTTAGGGCACAATGTGAGAGTCAATTTTGCAGTTGTTAGACAATATTGTCTTAAATTTATATGTTTGTGTCTTAATTGTTAATTTCTCTTAAACACGTTTCATCTAAAGTTGCCATTGTCTTAAATATAAATTTTTGTCTTAAAATAATTTTGTTTTAAATATAAAGTTTTCCTTTAAATGTTTATCTCAAACTACTTTTGCATTAAATATAAAGTTTTATCTCAATAATTTTGTCTTAAATTATTTTTGTTTTAAATATAAAGTTTTGTCTTAAAATATTTTTGTCTCAAACTGCATTTGTCTTAAATATAAAGTTTTGTCTTAAAATATTTTTGTCCCAAACTGTTTTTGTCTTAAAGTTTATATTTAAGAGAGTTCAATTGATATTAAATTTTAATGTAAAATAACTAAAATAAAAAGTGATATTTAAGAAAAAAATATTTGTTTTGTCTTAAAAAAATGTCTTAAAAGTGCCCTTGGTGTAGTAGTAGATTTATTAGTTGAGTATCTTTCACAAGGCTCTAAATCCTTAAAAACTTAAGCTTCTCCATTAATCACCACAGTGTCATGGGACTACACTATATGACCCTCTATTACAGGATAAAATGCCCATTCATACCGTCTTTCATTCCATCTCGAATTGCAATTTCTATCTCCTTATGGGATGATGAAAATGCAAAGTTGGAACCCAATTAGCCTTTTTGGTTTTGTAGGCTTTGTTGCTTGCACCATAAGTTACTTGAATGTAAAAACAACTTACATTATAATCATTGATCCATTTGGTTGTCATTTTTTCTTTGACTTCTGGTCAAATTTATGTTTATTTTGAGATGACTGTGACTCTACAACTTGAATCATACTGTCGAGGGGTATAACAGATCTCTAGGTGAAAGTTGTGGTTGGTGATTTTCTAGGTGAAAATGTTAGGAATTAGATAGAGTGTAGAGATATTGTGCACACAACAAATCATACAGTCACATCATATTTTATTGATCACAATAGTTACACATACATAGGACATAAATCTTTGACTTCAACAAATGATGACTCCGACATGACATGACTCAAACTCATAAAATGTGAATCAACAACTTCTAGATTTACTCCCATCCCTTAATGCTTATATGGAAAGCATTGAAAACACATATTACAACAATAATGTTAGTCTTTGTGCGACTAGTCTTCATTAGCACTTACACCCACTCCGAAATATTGAAGACACTTCTCTTTCTTAACTAGCACATCTTTGAGTTGACCCTTGATCCATTTAAGACACAACTTTTGCAGATCATCTTTGAGGTACTTTGCAGAATTAGCACTTGTTGACCTTTAGGAGCACAACCCAACCCCAGTCTTGATATTTAACCATCCTATAGACATACCTCCATCTGTTGAACACATGGTCTTCCGTTGTATTCCCCAGTTATCTAGGAAGGTTGCCGGGGTACTAAATGTATTCAAAAATCAGTTATACAAGGTGAGCTCTTAAACACCTAATGAGATTAACTTGTAGGCTAATGTTCTTGGCTCCACGTGATGCTACCCACTTATAACAAATTATATATAATCAAATTAGCAATATATTCTTGTATTACCATATAGATAAAAAACTGAGAATTTACAAATATGTTAATCTGTTATAAAATTGGTTTTTATTAGATTTTTCACACCAAAATAATTTTAAAATCAATAGCACGATCTGCCACTCTCCTCGCTCTTTATAATAACCCTGTCTACAAATATATCATCTACCCATCAACAATAACAAATAGATTAAATTTCGCAATTGGATTTAAGCATGTTTCTTGCCCGCCCGACAAATTGATAAAGAATCATGCAAGGCATTAGGATTTTAGCGGTGGGCTGCTCCTTGCAATGGTGTTCCAAAGATGGCCACCATATTCGCTTTTCCTTGGTAAAAGTGTTGCTGCTCTTGCGGCCAATGAGCCAGAGTCCGAACTCTGAGCACTGTGACATGACATTCTTGAGGCTAATCCCACTTTTGACACCATAAATGCAGAATGTGATAATGAAGCAGACCTTAAACCTTTGTTTCCACCATTTAATCCCCGACCTCAGTAGACCTTCTTAATACGTGACAAAGGGTACGCTAATGAAATAATTCTTCCTATCGGCCTTCCAATACTTGTGGATCAGACGTATGGCCTCTAGGCTTAAACATCGACCTGAAATAAGGATATGCAGGCTTGTAATTAAATAGCTCGAAGAATGTGTTGTGGGATCCGGCGAATTTGATGATGCACAGTCTTGCTTAACACTCCGAAAGCCATAATTTCTAGACCAAGAAAAAGAACACATTAATATCAATATGCATTGACATGAATGTCATTGTGTAATTAAGTAATTCTAATTGTTTTTGGAACACTAGATCGACCGTCAATCTCATCGATTTCTATGCTGGTTATTATCTTGCAGCTCCTAATCCGGGAAATGATTGCCAATATAACACGAAGCACTATCCAATTTGTTGTCATCTCTCGTCCTTGGTTCTTGTGGGAGGATCCTCTAACGCAATTTTCAGAGCCTCCGAGATAGTCTTAGCAATTGTTCCACCCGGCGAGACTTATGTTCGATTTTGGAATTTAACAGCAGCCCTATCCACACATGACACGTACAAGTCGTGCTCTCTTACAATCAGTCTTCAGGCTGTGTCCAAGCACCTTCGTCTAGGGGTTTACACAGCCTCCCTTGGATGGCACTTCAAACACGGAGATAGCCCCTTCACAGCTCTCACTCGAGTCGACCCAAAAAACGGGGGTAAAAACACGGCCACCGTCCTCCACAATTAAACCTAGATTGCACCGTCTAGAATAATTCAGGTCTTAATGAAGCCTCTGAGATCTCGACCTCCGTATGCACCAGATTCTTTGTTGTACGCAATTTTTTTCGCTGAGGATAGAAAACCGTTGTATACAGATGCACCAAAAGGAAATGAACAGATCTATGCACAAAGACTCCAGCATACAAAACACATAAATTTCACACACTAAATTAATTTGACCTCACATATCCTATTCTAATTTATTTAGAAAGCAATAAACTTAAGGTTGTCTTATACATTCCTGGCACGGTTGTTTTACATCTTCCTGCCCCTCCCTTTTACATCTTCCTGTCCCTTCCTTAATGGAGTCAATCGAGAACTGACTCTGATATGGTGTTAGAAATTAGAGAGTGCACAATCTGAACTGACTCTGACATGGTGTTAGAAATTAGAGAGAGCACAAAGAGATTATGCACACCATAGCTGGCCATTAATACGCTAAATTCGGTTCACGAGAGTCTCCCGAATTTATTTTTAAAATTTTCATTGGTTTGTGTTTTTCAAGAACTCGTCCTCCATTTTTTGTGCGTTAGTTTCGTCGTGCATTTGTAGATATTGAACGATTGAACGTAATTCTCCGTTTATATATATATATATATATTGAACCGTTGAAACTTAATTCTCCCTGGTGCTCGATGGTTCCAGTTAGACCATACACAAGATAGAAAGGATAAGGGTGTTATTGATGGTTTGTGATGCAACACAGGTGTGATTAATGATTAAAAAATTCATAGTTACATTTCCATCAAAAGTTTTTCTTTTTTCACGATGAAAAAGCATGATTATATTTATATAAGAAATATAAACAAGTATAAATGTACATTCATATGTAATATCATATGACTCATATAGCCCATATAGTGCACTTCCCTCCACTGAAAACATATAATCCATATAGATCTCACAAATAAAAGTCATGGAGGAGAGAACCAAAAAAAAAGGCAAAACAATGTCCTGAAATCAGAAAAACCGAGCTGACAGCCAGCGACAAAATCTTCAAAAGCCATAGGAGAGGCATAGAAGGAGAATCCTGCAGCCATAGAAACGAAGAAACAACATAATATGAAAATAAAACCGACTAATGGGAGACCAAAATGAAGACCAAGAGATCAGAGGAACCGAAAAGAGAGCTAGAAATCTGGAGGAGAGAAATCCTGATAGGAAAATATTTTCCCCTCATAAGCCACCTGCAAAAACCAGAAACCTGGAACCTTCTGAAGACCCTTTTTAGATAAAACATCTGCTTGTTGATTGAGTGCCCTGTTGATACGATGAATAGATCCTCCCTCCGATCTATTCCACAAGAACTTTATCCTGTCTAACCATCCTACAAGTTGAGGCTTGAGAATGCTATTTTTTCCAAGAACATAATCCACCATAACTTTAGAGTCTCCAAAAATTGAAACATTTTGTAAATTAAGAAAGTGACAAAAACTTAGAAGGCCAGCTAGGGCCATCGCCTCAGCTTTACTGTTGGATCCCCTTCCCCCATTCGAGTGAATGAGAAAGTGACTATTTTCATTTACTAGAATGTGAACCCCACAGCCACATATTCCATTCTGTTTAGCTCCATCGAAGAATGCTCTTGGCAGGGAAGAAAGCTCCCGAGGAGGCTCGTTATAAACCTGATTCCGTTGCTTGGAAGGCTTTTGTAGGATAGATTCATAGAGAGAAGTAATATTGGAGAAAATTTCTAGAAAAGGGGATGTTTTGCCGTTGAAGATGAAATTGTTGCGCCACTTCCATATGCACCAAAGAGCGATAATGAAAACTGATCTCCAAGACTCCTTCTGCTTATTGCACCATAGAAACACTTCGCTAATTGAAGCATGTGACATATGCTCGATCCCATAGCAGTGCTCCAAGGATTTCCAAAGATGCTGAGATTTATTACAATTTAGAAATAGGTGATAATTGTTTTCCTCTACTGACCTGCAAATAGGACAAAGGCCAGGACCCTGCCATCCTTGCTTCCTTAAATTCTCCCAAGGGAGATTTCTATTATGAAAGGACAACAATGAGAAAAAATTCATTTTGGAAGGGCAACCTGATTTCCAAAAGATGAGAGGGAATGAAGGGCTCAGAGGAGCCTACTTTAGACCACTCAAATTCTGGTAAATGTCTTTTACACGAATAGAGTTCATCCCTTTCGAATTTCTCCACATGAGACTGTCATAATCCACCCAGCGAAAAATGCCACAATTTCTGAGACGCATCCTGATGAGGTCCCATTGCAGGGTGATATCACCTTGCATGCCCAAGCATCCAACTTCCTTCCAGAGAGGAATCGGACCCTGCCAACCTTCAATTAAGCTGTCCAAATAGAAAAAGCCTTTGTTGTGAAGGAAAATCAATAAAGGTACAGGTACATCGATCACCTCAGCTCCGCTCATAAATTGGTCTTTCCCAATAAGAATCATTTTGCCAGATTGAAAACGCCAGACTAAGTTCTCTAGGAAATAACTTTCGATCTTGCGGAGGCTTAACCATATTGAAGAGCTAAAAGGAGAGCCGATCCTTCCTTTCCTGAACCAGAAAGATATTTCCTTCTTGCCCAAATATTTCTTTCGAATTATGATGCTCCACGGACCTTCTTCATAGATCCCTCTCCACATAGTCTTACATAACAGAGCCTTTTCGAAAGTCCTCAAATGTAAGAGGCCCCATCCTCCCATGCTCTTTGGCAAAGAGATACTGGACAATTTTGTAAGGTGATATTTCCTTTTTCGCGCTTCACCACCCGAAATAAAATTTGTAGTGAGCTTATTCATTGACTTTATTCTGCTCACTGGAAGAAAATATAAATGAGACCAGTAAACTATTAGTTCGTTTAGCACTGATTGCGCCAGGATCACCCTTCCTACCAGCGAAAGACATCTATACTCCCAAACTGATATCCTCTTGTAATATCTATCTGGAATCCATTGCCAATCCACCTTTGAATATCCAGTTGCTTTTAACTGAAAGCCCAAATATTTAATTCCAAGACTGATAGGTTGCGCCTCAATACCAAAGAGAGGTGATAACCATTCAACCTCCTCCTGGCAGATATCATTGTGGTAGATGGATGACTTTGCACTGTTTATCTGTAATCCTGTTGCCTTCTGGAAATTGAAAAGGATTTCATAAAAACATAACCATGTGACTTTGCATAGAATTCCAAACATTATAATATCATCAACAAATAAATTATGAGAGATCCAAATGTTCCTGCAAATTTTTAGCGGCTGACCCCTGTTTTCCATGACGGCCTTGTTGATATAGAGTCTGAGAGAAATAAAACCTCGAATGAATAAGAGCAGAGAAAGAAGACAACCTTGACGGAGTCCTCTAGAAGCAGAGAAAAAGGAAAATGGGATCCCATTTATGATGATCGCATAATTCACCTTCTCCATGAAGGCCATGATCCAATTTATCATACTTTCATGCGTTATTAATTTTTACGTTGTTTGTTTAACGTTTTTTATTTTTTATATTAAAAATAAAAAAAATTATTAAAAAATAGGTAGGAAAACGAAATAAATAGTTGCCCTATTAAATTTCCATTTTCTTTTTTTTTTTTGTAATCTATGGCAGGTCCTTTTCTATTAACAACAACCAACATAACTATGTACATACACAGGAATCCTCCCTCCGCCCCGAAGGGAAACCGGGTAGGAGGACCTCAAAAAGTCAGAGTTTGTCACCTTAAAGGCCGAGAACGTGCACTAACGAGTTTAAAACTTGACCAACAAACTACTAGCAAACTAGAGTTATATCCTTAACGACTGTTACATTCCACAAACTGTGATGAAACTAATTCTAATGGTCCTAACATTTAAAATTGAAAACACAACAAAGCGTATCAATCATTCATGATCTCCATTTTCACCTCTTCCTCGTGGTGTGCCTTGGTTATCAGCTTCACAATACTTCTGATGTCCTCAAGTTGTCTAGCCTGTTTCAGAAGCGCGGAATGCAGACTCTTCATTTCCTCTTTCAGGCTCGGGTACCGTTGCACAATCTCCGTCATTCTTCCGCAATTTGTTCCATTGCTTTGGCTAGCAGACACTTCATCACCTAGTACATATGCAAAGCCTGTTTATACTGAGAGAGGCGACCCCTGGTGTTACCTGCGTCCGGCATAAGAGAGCACCAATCTTCCATCTCAGTGGAAGAGGCCTCCTCCAGGACATTCTTTTCCAAATTCTCTATAATTCTTCTTATCTCCACATTCGCTTCGTTGTTGTACACGTGCTCAGAATCTCTGGCCATCTGATTCATAGTTTGGTGCCCTCTTTTCCGCTGATTGGGGGACTGCGTTTCATTGTCTTTGCTCACATCTTGTCTGGTTCTTCCTCGTCCCCTTCTACCTCTGCCCTTGCCTCTTCTAGGATGGCTTTCATTGGTATTACTCAGGCTTCCTTGGCCGACCTCGAACATCCCTCTCTCCCTGCATTCATCCTGCCCTTTCCTTATCTCATCTTCTCTGTTTATTCCTTCATCCTCCATCCCCTCCTGTTCCTTCCTCCTAATCCTTTCCTTGCTCTCTTTAACCCTCTGATAGTTATCCATTCCCTGAATGTTGTCGGCCTCCTGAGTCCTCTTCTTACCCGATTTCCTCATCCTTCTTCTAGCCTCTTCACTGTCGACTCTTACGTTCCTACCTCCATCCGCCATAGTCGCTTGCTCTTTTTGGAAACAGGATCCACCAATTTTACACCAGGTCTCAACCACCTTCGCCACCTTGCATGTCCTAAATTTATTAACATCGATGTCTTCATTTGCTCCCTCTGCTCTATTTCCACCTCGTTTTCCCGCCATCAACAGTTCGCCGCTGTTTCCCTTCCCTCTTATTGCCATAATTAACTTGGTGCCTTGTCTCGGGGTCCTCTCTTCCCTGTAATCTCTCCTTGCATCCTTTACAATGATTGCCCAAGAGTGAGGTTTGTGCTGACATTCTCTGCCCTCCATCATTACTCTATGCCTGGTCCTTTTCTCCACCCCGATTGGGGTCTGCTTGTATCCTTTATCATATCTATACTTTGTCATTATTGTCCTGATTGGTAATGGCTTTTAATTCCTCCCATCAATTCCCTTCCAGCTGCGATGGCATATGCTATCTACTTTGCCATTCAGTTCATTGCAGCCCCAATTCGCCAAGTAATCAACAGCTCTATTGCCTTCTCTCCTAACATGATGGATAACCTTGTACTCAACACGTTTCATTGAATCTGCTAGTTCCTGGATGAGGCCCACTGTCCTCCAGCTTTTGGCCACCAGTTCCCACGCTTTCCCATCATTCAATTTTCTTATTGTTTCAATAACTAAAGTTGAATCCCCTTCTATTTCTAGTTTCCTGTATCCATTTATTATTTCAATCTTAATTCCTTGGTATGCAACCATGAATTCTGCTTCATTATTACTCATCATGCCTCCTTGGTCAGCATAAATCCACCTAGTTTGGCCTTGACTATCTCTGAAAATCCCACCATAGCCCACAAGTCCCAGATTTCCTTTTGACGCTCCATCAAAATTAAGTTTAATAAAGCCTCCCTGAGGTCGTACAAACACTGTTGGGCATTGGTTTTGTATATTATGGTGTTTTTGCTTCTGAGGATAGACCATCGCTTGGTCTATATTTAGCTTCTGTAGAATTCGGTCCTCTTCCACACTAGTATTCCAATCCTCCTGGCTCCAGATATCCGAAATGATAGTTTCTCTTATTAGATTTTGCGTTCTTTTCCATATCTCCTCCGAAGAGATAATCTTGTCTTGTAATATCCATCGATTTCTCTCTTTCCAGATGGTCCATATGTTGAATCCTACAGCCAGGTTCCAGGCTCTTCTCACAACCAGGCTTGAAATTGTCCCTTTCCCCATTGGAAGATAGTTTGGACAACATTTTAGGGATTACGGTTCATCTTTCCAAAGAGGCTACTAATAGTTTCCCACTGTTCCTGAGCTATCGGACAAGAGTTTAGGATATATTCCTGGGTTTCTATGTCTTGCTTACATAAGCTGCATCTTGGTGGCCCTTGGAACCCTCGTTTCTGGAGTTGATCCCATGTCAGGATGTGTCTTTTTCCCACAAGCCAGTTGAACATTGTGACCTTTGGCCACCATTTGTTGTTCCATAATTGTTTCCAATCATGAGTCTATTCTTCCAATGTTTGTTTATACTTTATGAGGTATGCTTCCTTAACCGTGAAGGAGCCTTTTGTAGAATCGCCCCATGTGAGGATATCCGGCCCATTTCTCTTTTTGATCGTTCTGGAATCCATCTCTTTTATTATCCTTGTTTTAAGATCATCACTAATATTATTGTCCTAGACCCCAGGGTCTTTCCATTCCCTCCACATCTCATTTTCCCCTCCTTCCTTCCAATAATCATTTACATAGGTTAATCCTTTGGCATGAGCTTCTCTGTAGATGATTTGCATCCCCTGATTATCCACCATTCTTTCCCTCTGCTGCCAGGCCTCTTCCCAGAATTTTTTTGTCCTTCCATTTCTGACCTCCCAAAAAGCATGCATATTTATAATGTCCCTATTCTGGCATGCCAGATGCCATATCATAGATCCCTTTGGCATCTCTTCCTTTCTCAAAATTCCTTCAGCTGTGGTTGGCATTGAATATTTCTTCGTCCATATCTCTTTCCATAAGTCTTTACCCCCTTTCATCTAGCGCCACCATAGTTTCGCCGCTAGGAGTTGTTTTAGCAGAAGCGGATCTCTTACTCCTAGTCCCCCTGCCTCCTCTAGTTTTGTTAGACTATTCCAAGAGATTAAGGCCCACTTCTTATGTTGATTTGGCCCTCCCCATAAGAAGTTCCGGAAGACATCAATCATTTTGGTACTTACTCCTTTCGGAACTGCCATAACTGATAGAGGGTAAATTGGGATTGCTTGTAGAGCTGATTTCAGAAGAACTAGACGAGATGCTATGTTCAGCATCTGAAAGGACCAGTTAGATAAACTATTCTTGAGCTTCTCAATAATTGGTTTCCAATTAGCAATCCTTACCGGACTTACGTCAAGCATGGTTCCCAGGTATTTTGTTGGAAATTCTCCCTTTCTGAACCCCAGCGTTCTTATCAAATGGGATTTGACAATTTCAGGTGTGTTGAAAATAAAGGAGTTCCACTTATCCTTATTAATTTCAGTACCCGATGCTTCCATGAATAAGTCTAAGACCTCTTTAATCCTTTTGACCTCTCTCAAGGAGACCTTAAAAAAAATCATGATATCGTCTACGAACTGCTGGTGAGTGACATGGATATTATTTCCCCACAGTCTTAGCCCTTTTAATTTCCTCTCTCTGAGCTCTTTTTTGATATATCTATCCAATCCCTCAACAGCTATTATAAACATAAAAGGTGACAAGGGGTCTCCTTGGCACAGGCCTCTTGACGCATTGAATGTCATAGTTGGAGAACCATTCATAAGAATGGAAAAATTAGGTGTGGAGATCATGCTAAGAATCCAATTCACCCACCTGTGACAGAAACCATAAGCCAGGAGGATTGACTCTAGATAGCTCCAATTTAAGCGGTCATAAGCTTTGGACAGATCCAATTTCATCAACATGCCTGGTTCTTTTTTTGTTTCAATGAATGTATTACTTGTTGAGAAACAACTAAACCATCTAGGATTTTCCTCCCTTCGACAAACCCGGTTTGTTCTCAGGATATTATGCTCGGGAGGATTGGCTTCAGTCTTTTGACCATTAAGGTGGCTATAATCTTGTATATGACATTACAAAGTGCAATTGGCCTAAAACCCTCAGCATTTTCCGAATGAGCTGTTTTAGGAATTAGAGAAACAAAAGTAGTGTTGAGACCCGGCCATACCTTTTGCTGTCTGCGCGCTTCCTCAACAAATTCTAGGATTTCCTTTCCTATGAATTGCCAGCTTGCTTGGTAGAATTCAGCCGTAAATCCATCAAGTTCTGGAGCTTTGTTTCGTTTCATGCGTTTTACTATTTCCTCAACTTCCTCCAAGGTAGCTACTCTCATTAGGGCTAAGTTTTGGTCTCTCGTTACCAAGTTCAGAATTTCATTACTTATCCTTCCAATTGCCTCCTCTCTATTCTTCTAAGGTTCAGTGAGGATACCTTTGAAATGGCCTGCAAGTTCTTGCTCCATTTCGTCATGCTGAGTTATGTGCTATCCTTCCCTGTTTTTAATTGAGAAGATCCTATTTCTCTGCCCGTGCTGGACCATGGCCTGATGGAAGAACTTCATATTCCTTTCTCCTCCTCTAAGCCATTGGAAACGTGACTTTTGTTTCCATAAGATCTCTTCTTGTTTTCTTCTTTCCTCTAGTTGACTTATTACCATTCCTTCTTCTCTACTTCTCTCCTCATTTCTGACCTCTGTTATATTCAGCTGTTGTAATTCATTCATTTTTTGCTCTAATCTTTGTTGATCTTTGAATATGTCCCCGAATTCTTGTTTGTTCCATTTTTTTATTTTCCCCTTAAGTCCTTTCAATTTTAACTGAAAAGTTTGCATTTTGCTTCTCCCACTTTGGCTGCTCGTGGTCCACCATTCTTCAACTTTAGGCATAAACTGTTGGTTCCTGAGCCAGAAGGCTTCAAACTTTGACGGTCTTCTTTTAGGACTCCGTTTGAGGTCAAATTCTAGCTTTATTGGCCAATAAAACGAACCTATTGCAGGAATAATCATTGCCTCTATGTAGACATATTTCGTCATGATTTGTTATGAAACTAGGAACTTGTCCAGTCTAGAAGCTATTTGGTTTGTTCCTCCTCTACGGTTATTCCATGTGTGTATACCATTTATGGTTTGTATATCCATCATTCGCTTCTCAGTTATCATATCTCTAAAAGCTTCCATGTCTTGGTCTGTTCTTCTTAATCCTCCTCTCTTCTCTATTAAAGACATAATCATATTGAAATCCCCACCGATTATCCAAGGCCTTTCATGATAAAGTCTTCGAATTGATTTTATATTATGCAAGAACCCTTTGTGTTCATTCGGAGAGTGTGGACCATACACTCCAGATAGAGTAACCCACTCAGAAGACCCTATCAGATTAAACATACCTGAAAGGATTCACGGAAAACTAATCCAATTCCTGAATTTTATTTCCTCTTGGTCCCATAAGATTGCCAGTCCCCTTGCACTGCCTGCCGCATCCTGCCCCATAATTTCATACCGTATTTTCCATATGCTAATTATTTCTTCCATTTTTTGCATGATAATCTTTGTTTCCTGAACTATCATTATGCTTGGCTTGTCTTTTTTCAATCTATCTCTCAAATGCCTTTGTTTTCCCCTACTGTTAAGACCCCTAATGTTCCAACTTGTGATTATCATTTAAATAGTTTTGAGGTTTGATGGAATACCTCTGACAGAGGTATTACCCTTCCTGAATTTACCAGCGTTTCCCCCACTTCTTGAATTGTTTCGCTTAGTGAGCGTCGTCCTCTTTTTTTCCCTACTTTTCCAGAGCTTCCCAATCTGTAGTTCTGAGTCTCTTGCTTTCCTGTCTGATCCAATTTATTTGCTGCATCTATCCCTGCTTTTTCTTTATATCTTTGAAAAGCTTCTTTGTATACTTGTTTCTGTTCCTCTGGGATGAACCTTTCATCCACATATCTCCATTCCTATAGAAATTTTCTCATTATGCGCTCTTCTTCCCCTCCTTTCTCTTTCTGAGAGTCTACCTCCATTTGGATTTGTTCCTTTGTTTGTTCTCCCTTCTCCTCTGTTCCTCCTTGTGCTTCTTCTCCTTGTCTTGTTTCCTTTTTTTCCGTTTCATTTAATATTTCCATTGGTTCCTCCTCGCTTTCCTCATTTCCATCTCCATTTCTTCTTCCTGTAAGGCTTTGAACTTATTTTCCATCTCCAGTGGGCTATTTTTACTGGTTTCTTGTCTCTGAGGTATATTTTTCCTTGCCTTTCTTTTGTTTTGTACTTCTAGGAAACCCTCTTCTTCCCTACCTGAGTCCTCTGGTGTGGGGAACGCCTTTTCCTTCCTGTCTATTGGTTCCTCTATTTTATTTAGAGGGCATTGTTTGTAGAGATGGACATATTCGTGGCATCTTCTACATTGGAATGGGATGTGTTCATAATCCACTGGTTGTTGCCATACCTCGTCATGGTACTCCAGTTCGATAAATTCTGGGAGGGGTTCGGTTATATTCATATACACACAAATCTTGGCGTAAGACGTGTACCTCCCTCTTTTCGTGGATTCTGTGATTTTCACAAATGATCCTATTGCATTGCCAATTCCTTCTAAGATCTCCAGATCCCAGAATTCCATTGGGAGCCCAAAGAGTCTGATCCAGACTGGTGCTGCTAACATTTTCTCTGCGTCTGGGTTGTAACAGTCTTCCGAGTGTCGGATGAACAGGCCTGCATTATTCATGAAATACGGGCCGCCTTCGAAAATTCTTTCCTTATCCTCTACATTTGAGAAGATTACTGTAAAAACCGCCTTGGCTCCCAGTTTTAATTCTACATGGCCTTTTGGTTTCCATCTCTACTGTATCCACTTGGATAAGTCTCTCTCAGTCAGCCAAAACACTACAAACTTGCATATTAAAGCATAATCTTTCATATAGCTTCTGTATTCTTTGATTTTATTATTTGGAATCACAAACGAGGATTTTTTGGATGCCCTTGGATGGCATTATCTGCTTAGTCTCGTTTGCCAGTTGGACTCTTTTACAGGGATTTCCCCTTCGTTTGCCTTCGGTCCCTTCCGAGTCCTTTCCTTACTTGATTCCCCCTTTGTTATATTCTTGTAGGAGGGGATCTCTGCCCTCCCCGCATTTGCTTCCATTTCTCCTTCAGGTCCGCCGTTTTCTGCTCTCCCTATTCAACAAATGGCAAAGGGGTTCCAACTCTAATCGGCGCACGCGAACTCCTTCTCCCCGCGAATAGTCCTCTCTCCAAAACTTCCACCAGAGCAGGCCGGGTGCAGCCTCTCTACAGCTGAAACCCTGGCTTCATTGTAGACTCATCTCACTAAAACCATCATCCTATCCCTCCTCCGTGTAATGCACAACTATCTATTAAATTTTCATTTTCACAATAATTTGTTTTCTGTTTATTTTTTTTAATTTTAATGAAATTGAAACTATTTATTTCTAATAAAATTGGCTGTAATTTTTTTTTTTCTTTTAAGAAATTTTGTAAGGAAAATATAATATATGGTTTCTAAATCTTTTAAATAAATAGGAAAAGAGAAAAATAGTTCTAATTTGATGATTCTTAGTTTTGATTTAATGATTTTTTTATCTATAACTTATTCAGTTAGTAATTAGGATATTGTCTAAATATTTACTTCTAAAAATTACAGTATTAGTTACTATCTTTGATTGACCAAGAAGAGTTGTTTCTACTAATTTCAATATCTCATTCACTTCCATTTGAACAATTAGTAAAACAACAAGAATTCTAATTTGATGATTCTTGGTAGTTTTAATTTGATGATTTTTTATCTATAGTTTATTTTAGTAATTAGGAAATTGCCTAAATATTTATCATTAAGAACTACAACATTAGTTACTATATTTTGATTGACTAACTAACAATTATAAGGGTTCATTTTTTCTAATGTTAAAGAGTTTGTTCTCCTCATTGTATCTTAGTCACATGCATTGAAGAGGAGTTGTTTCTACTAATTTCAATATCTCATTCACTTCCATTGAAGAGGAATTGTTTCTACTAATTTCAATGTCTAATTTTATTTGCAACTTCTATAACATAATTCAAAGCAATTTCACTTCCATTGAAGAGCACTGGTTTCTACTAATCTTAATATCTAATTTTATTTGCAACTTCAATAATATGATTCCAAACAATTTCTGAAGAGTATTTGAGATTTTGAATGTCAAAATTGTTAATTAAGATATCCAAAATTTTTTCCATATTGAATTTTAGAGAATCAAATTTTTTTCGCATTGAATTCGAATTCGAACTTGGTAACTATGGTGCACACAGCAAATCACACACTCACTTCCTATTTTATTGATCACCATAATTACACATATATAGGAAACAAATCTCTGATTTCAACAAATAATGACTCAAGCATGACATGTCTCCAACTTATAACATAAGAATCAACAACTTTTAGATAGAAGCTTGACTCCTAAGGACTAACAATGACAAATACACATGACATGAAAGCATTACTTAAAAAAAAAAGGAAATCTATAAAATGGATGGTCTCTCTCCCCAATTTAGAAAAGTAATCAAGTAAAAACTATATTATCTAATACATTATTATAATACTACAATAAACTAAAAATATTTATCTTAACATTTAAAATAATAAAATAAATTTTAAGTGGTAAAATGAAATTAATTAAATCAAAAACATATTTTCCATCTTTGATGAGAGATCTGAATTAAAAATAACACATAGTTGATAGTATATCAATTTATTCATATTAATATTATTTCCATATTAATCTCTATTAAAAAAACAAATAAAACTAGTAAATCTATTTTATCTAGTAAACATAATGATATTCACAATAATTTAAAATAACGGAGACCAATTTTAATTTAAGGTTGACTTGAAAACAGATCACACAGTTCTTCAAACTCATCATCTATTATGCCGTCACGACTTGTAAACGTGTTGGCAACTTTTGTCAAGCCTCTCCAACTACCTCGAGGAGCATGTCTATCATGAATACGACCTTTAATTGCTTCATGACGGTAATACCAACTTCGGCCTTCAAATTTACGTATACCAAATTAGGTATTGATCTCAGTAATCCCGCGTTTTTCCTTCCTTTATATATAAAGGTTCTCTAATATATTAAAGGCTCGGTTAATGATAAGGGAATTTATTTTCAATTGATTCTCTGGCAATAAAATGAATTCTTAATTAAACAAGAGAGGCTGCATGGCAGCTAGTCCCTGCCTAGCTGGTCCAGCCACCAGCAGCCTCCCTGTATTCCGTGGTTTGAGAACAGCCTTCCCTGTATTCCGTGGTTGTAGTGCATTTTACTGCAGACTGGTGCGCTGGGTTCATATTTTGTCAGTAACACACGATCCTGTGAGTAGTTTGTCTTCTAGCAAAAATAGTAGGGGACTAAAGAGCGTTAAAGTTGAGTGGTACAAACTACAAAGCATGTTTTAGTGGCATTATGCAGAATTGACAGCTATGTTGACTTATTCATTGTTGTGCATTAGCCAAAGTTAGAGCTTCAGGCGATATAAGCTACAGATAAAAATTTCTTTGATATTGAGGAATTGAGGTGATGGGTTATAATTTTAAATGAATCATGTTCTATAGAGCAGATGTTCAGAGTATTCTTTTATTACATCTCATCTATGTTAAAATAAATGCAACGATAAATTACAGGTTGAAGCTAGAGTGTTTTAATGAGAACCTTTATGTGTTCTTAATTTGTGGAAAAGACGGTATGTGGTATGTTGTGATGAATACAAAATAGAAAAGGTAACCATGAATATTCCTTTATATTCTTGTTTATTTAAACAACTAAATTTGCGTAGAAGCAAATAATAGAACAAGATAGAGTA
The DNA here is from genome assembly GCA_000404065.3 of Pinus taeda. NCBI lineage: Eukaryota > Viridiplantae > Streptophyta > Pinopsida > Pinales > Pinaceae > Pinus > Pinus taeda. The sequence continues at coordinate 71,858 of APFE030377787.1, read as the reverse complement.
AATTATAGAATACAAAGATGGGAAATGAAACAATGACATTGATATTTCGTACATGCATTTAATTCATATCGAATTTTAAAGTCACGCCATAATAGATTTAAGGATTCACTGTAATAATTATTGCTAGAAGATTGTAAGTTGGAAGGGGGTTAGTTCCCGTTATGGAGCCTGAGGTTCTCGTTTTCGTCGAGAGAGGCACTGGAATAACGTCTGTCGCCAAATAAGAAGACAGAGATTGACTGTAACTTATGACCAGTGCATGCAAGCCACGTGTTTGTTTATCAACATTGCATGCAGATCTGCGACATCTAGGTATTGAATTTGTCAATGAACGCCTCCACCTGTTTGTTCAGTTCATCCACCACCTGTTTGTTCAGTTCATCACCCGTAGAGATTTGCAGTCGATTTCGTGCAGTTCACCTTTCGATGAGTGAAACGAGCAGAAGCCAACATTTTATTAGACTGATCATCGGCTCTTGCTATAACCACAGCAGGTCTCCATGCCGCTGCTTCTAAAGAATTCGTGCCTTTCTGCACTTCCAATAAAGGGGTCGTATATCTGCTCTCCATTACTTCAGCTTCTTCACAGTCATTCTGAATCGTTTCATTCTCAGATTCTGGGGCCACAGTCATTCTGAATCGTTTCATTCTCAGATTCTGGGGCCAAGTCCTCGCGGCATCCGCTGATTTCCTTGCCTAATTCCGAGAAATGGCAATGGTGGTCCAGCTCCTGGGGTTCGTGATCGTGCGATTGATTCCGACCCGGAAAGCCGCCGGAATTGGCGAATATTGCGAGAATGATGCAGTTCAACAGGAAAAACAAATATGGCGGAGTCAGCCAAGGCTTCTGTTCTGCAATGCATCAGCGTGAATTTTCTGTAATGCACAGTACAAATCATTGATTATTTATTGCTCTCACAGCAACAAAGAGGGTATCCGACGAAAACAACACAATGCATATTGCAGGAGTGGGCATCCGACAGCAAAAATAGGAAACCAAAGCGCAGGGAATATCCAGGTAACAGTGCTATAATGTAATATTAAAGCTTTAAATATTAATGAATAGTGGGAAATGGGCTAGGTAACTGTGAAACCCTTGTCTTTTGCTGTTGTTTTCGATTCTGTGATTGGAGTGCAAAAGAGGGTGGCCGCTTTTGCACAGATCGTCCGCCAATCCACAGCAGACCAAGCCTGAGCCTGCTAAATTTATCCTTCCCGAAAGTTAGGAAAAGACTTGCCCAATAATATAGATTTATCCTACAATTTAGTGTCTGCATGATTTATCCTATAATCCTATAATTTAATGCCTCCATAGCCCTGAAATTTTATTGTTCTCTGTATACTATCCTGAGCATTAGAAATTTTTTGTATGGCTTTGTTTAGCCTGAGATTTGACTTTCGTTATATCTTGATAAATATCTTCACCAGTTTATTAGCACTTCAATATCTTCACCAGTTTATTAGCACTTCGCGCATATCATTCCAGAAATAAATACATTCTCAAAAAATATTGTGAATATCATTCGACACTGAAATTGTATTTTATTTCTCTGTTTTTTGTTATAAGTGTAGATCTGATATTAGAGATAAGCTCAAAGCGTCAACCACAAGGACTAATGGACTAATGGATAAGAATAATTTCTCAGACGACAAAAAACAGAACTAGTAAAAATAGATTAAATTTCTAACTAGTAAAAATAGATTAAATTTCTTTCATGAAAAAACAGAACTAGTAAAAATAGATTAAATGTTTATAGATTAAATGTTTCTAGTGATTTTACCATGTGATTTTATGTCTGAATTGAGTCTTTCTCGCAGATTTTGGTATTGCCCGCGTAGTTAATTCCAGGAGCAGAACCGGGCCAAGCAGAAAGCTGCCCCAATTGATGATCCAAGAAGAGGAAAACTGATTAATTTCAGAGCATGTAGGCAAACTGATTAATTTCAGAGCCGTCTGTGGGAGCGGACAGCATGTAGGTAGTGTCTTATGAAGACGAAGATAGAGAAGCATGCAAACACCGAATCTAACATGCAGACAGACAGCTAAGCATTCGCATGCAGACAGACAGCGAAGCATGGAACATGGGTTGGCAAGACCTACTTATAAACTAGTTCTAGTTCATTAATATATCACTTTAACATTTAATGTTAGAGAATTAATGCTAATGCAAAGATAGCATTAGTTCTGGAAGGTGTAAAAGTTGGTCTAGCATTAGTTCTGGAAGGTGTAAAAGTTCGTCTACTTTTCATAACTTTTCCCTAAGTTTTGACCCTGTATACCTCGGTTTGAGGCCAAATAAGAAGGAAATTGCGTTGATTGGCTAAGAGAATAAAATATTGTATTTTCTGATATGTTTTTCAGGAAACTTTGGTTTAAGCTCATCGATTATTGTGTCGAACTAATGCTATCGGGCAAAACCGATTACTATAGTCCCTGCCAGCCCGGAGGGCAGGGACTAATAAGACAAGCACCTAGAAATCGCAGACAATTATAGATCAAAAAAATTATTAATTAAAATACTAATTGGGTTTTACTTCTAAATTTTGTTTTTTTTTTTGTTTTTTTAGTATGAGATGTGTTTTTTTATTTTTAAGTATGAAAAAAAGTTGTATATTAGATAATAAAAATACTTGTATCATATACATCAAGTACCCTCCAGAATAAACACAACATTATTCTAGATTACCAGATTGCGAGAAGCAGCTAATCCCATCAAACTGCAGCATAACAAGACATAATCATGCTTAAGAAATGAAAGCTTAATCAATATGATCTATAGAATAGCATGTTGCCTCTAAATCAACATAAGCAACAATAAAAAAAATTAAAAAAAAAAATGAAAAGTATAACATCCATATACAAAGTTTTTCAAAACCATATCTACACATACAAGTATATAATAACAGTTTTACCAAAAAGCAAAATAGAAGCAGACATCCCTTATGTGAGAACTTATCTGGGGAATGTGAAAACCACATAGTGAGATTGTTACGCCCCCATATAGATGACCATCTATACTTTACCCATTTCACCAAGAAGTCCCTTCTTTGAGAGCAAGTCTCCATTCTGATTGTATTCTCTTCCTATGTAATTAATAGGACCCTATCTGTGATGCAATCAAATTATCCTTAACTAGCCCAAAAGGGAGAGTTGATTAATATTGGCATTTCCCCTAACATGATCCACAATAATATTGGAGTCGCCATATATATGGATCTCTAGGATATTTAAAAAACTTATAAGCCAAGTGATACCCCAAAGTGCCATTGCCTCCTTTATTGTTGGTTCCTGAACCAGCGTTCTAGTATGCCCTGTACTACAAATCAAGTGACATAACCAGCCATATGCCACAACCAGAAATCTGGTTTTATGATGCCCTTCAAAAAAAGCAATCAGATATACCACATGAGGGGCAACACTCTTTTTCAGCGTCATATGTTTTTGAAGAGTATCCATTAATAAGATGATATTATCATATATGACTCCAAAATCTTCAAAACAATCCTCAAAGATACGTTTCTTCCTCCACTTCCATATAGAATAGAATACAAAGAGAGGAATGATCCTCCATGCCAATTTTTTCTTGAGCCACCATCTCAAACAATCTGCAGCATTTTGAAACTGAAAGTAAGGAAAGTTAAAATAAGCAGCAAGTTTAATCCATACCTTGGAAACATAATGACATGTCAGAAATAGATGAGGGTTGTTTTCCTCCGCTTGCAAATAACACATATACTAAGACTATGCCATTGACTTTTTTTTAGATTCTCCCATGTTAGATTCTTGTTATGGAAAACAAGCCATGTAAAGCAAAGGATTTTACATGAGATATAACATTTCCATAAATCAAATAAAATCCAATCCGCCACATATCCACCTTCTCCCTCGCACAGTTTATCATATATGTCTACTACCACAATGTTAGAAGATTTCATATTCCAGGAACACATAAGCCTGTCAGAATGAACCTCCCTACAAATCCCAAGTTCTTTTAAACCAGCAATAATAAACAGCCATTCATCAACCATTTGGCCAGTCTTTGGCCAGTCATGGCTAGTCATCCCGCACTGTAATGAAGAATTCCATGTAGGAAAGCGATCACGCCATCTTCAAATCAATTGATTCCAGAACAAATAATCCTTTCCAAAAAGAACCAGACGCAATGAATCAGAGATGTGACATCCCCCACTCGCTCCATAAATCTGATCAAAGCCAATAATCATGGAATTTCCAAATCCCATGTTTCACATGAGTTGACTTAGGAAGAATTTTCCAACTTTTTGAAAGCTCCTCCATATTGTTGAGCCTCTTGATGCGCGGATGGTATTTTTACGATACCAGAAAATAAAGCTTCTATCCTTCATATACTTTTTCCGAACCACCCTGCTCCATACTCCATACTCCAGATCCAAAGACAACTCGCAAGATGGATTTCAACAATAATGCCTTGCCAAATAGTTTAAGGTTCATGATACCCCATCCCCCTCGCATCTTAGGGCAAGCAATGTGACTAAATTTATTAAGATGATATTTGGGTTTTGGATTGCTACCAACCCAAATGAAATTTGCCATGTTTATACTATTTATAGTAGCCATAGGGATATGATATAAGTCAGCTAAGTAAACGCCCAATTGAGTAAGCTAATAAGAGTCACACCGTCACCTCTGGATAAGCAACGAAATTCCCCCCCAGAAATTCGCCTGTAGAACCTATCAACCTGCTAGTGGAAGTCACTATTCCTATAGCAATTTTGTTTCATATGACAACTGAGACACTGAATAGGGATATTATATAAGTAAGCCTAGTAAATGCCCAATTGAATAAGCACAGTCTTAGTAAGAGTCACAAGGTTACCCATGGATAAGCAACGAAATTCCCAGCCAGAAATTCGCTTGTAAAACCTATCAACCAGCGAGTGCAAGTCAATATTCCTATAACAATTTGGTTTTATATGGTCACTGAGATACTAAATTCCATTCATCACTTGAGTTGTCTCAACCCAAAACAAATTCTTTATATAGATGATATCTTCCATATCTCCCAAATCAAAATATAATATTGATTTATGCATGTTGAAGGTTAAGCCAGAAGCATTTTCAAATCTTTTGAAAATATAAAAAATATGCATCCATGTAAATGATGAAGCATACCCATGACTAGCATCATCAACAAAAAAAAACCATGGGATATTTTAATATTCAGCCTAGCCAGAAATAGTCCATCCTCAGCGGGGTGCTTAATCCACAGACTCTGTCCATCCATAGCCAGAATAAACAATAATGTCGAAAGAGAGCAGCCTTGCCTCAACCCACCCCAGCTCCAAAAAAATGGGTGAGATATGCATTTATGATAACATCATAATTTATATTCTGAAAGCATGTTGTGATCCATATCTTTAGAATGATCAAGCGAAACACATTAATATTTTTAAAAATAATCATAAAACTAATTAAAATAAACTAGACATAGGCCTTACAAAGTATATTGAATACATTTAATAATTGACCACACTGAATGCTCTACTAATTGACTACCTTGAATGGTCCGATGAATACATTGAATGACTGAATCCATTAAATGTAGTTAATGTATTTTTGCTAATTCTATGAGAGCGTCACTTTCTCGTCACAATTGCATAGATTTAAAAGTCAACTTCCAAGTGACACCATTATAATATTCATCGATGTTGAAAACGTAATTTCAACTGCGCATCGGGTGAAGGAGTGCAGCAGCCTAGCGACTTCAGCGATGAGCGACCCCAGCGATTCAGCGATGAGCGACTTCAGCGATGAGCGACCTCAGCGATAAGCGATCCGCCGATATCGCATCGGCGAAATGGCAATGGGGAACGTATAAAGTTTTTTTTGGTGTTATTTGCGATGAGCGATCGCCGATATCGCATTGGCATATCGCTATCGGCATTTTAAGTGGAGCATAACGTTTTACAAATGAGCAATCGTCGATGGGCAGGACCCGACGATGGTATTAATTTTTTTTGATAGATTATCGGGTCCACAGTATTTTTGCAATTGGGGAAACCAAGGGTGCACATTTTTTTTCATATATGCTTGCCATGCGATGAAACTCGGACCTGATGGATTTCGAAAACCATATTGTATAATGGTTGAAGTAAAAGCCTGCAAATGAAATCAACGTGAAGTAAAAGTTACATTATTGTATGTTTTGTCAGTAAAACAGTAAATGCAAATTTACTGAGGGTTGGTAAGTTTAGGTGAAGTTTTAATTTTATCATTTTTTATTTCAGGGGGAGTATGGGCACAAGTAAAAGCCAGTAAAATCATTTAATTTTTATTATCTTCTTTTACGGCAGCATGGCAAGTGAAAACTGATGTAAGTTTTTGGTTGTCATATATAAATGCAATGTTTCAATTTTTTTTGTGAGAGCATTTGAAAAGGAAGGCACAACTGTGTGTATGTAATGTTCTGTGTATGAAAAATAATGCACGCAGCAGCGTGAGAAATATATATATGTAATTCTTACACAGAGGTGAGTTGTTGGTGGTGAATCCCTCTCCGAAAGAGGAAGATTATAATCTGTAACAACAAGTTTTATTAATGAATAGAAATCCTTGGTGTGAGTGTGTGAAAACTATGTCTGGTGCTCAGAAATTCTTATGTTTCCGCTGTGTTAAAATTCCTGTGGAGAAACAGAGCATTGTCTCTGTGTGTAAGTTTTTATTGTTTTTGGGATTTTACCAGAAAAATCCCCGACAGTGGTATCAGAGCTTGTTCAGGCTCTTTGAATACATTCAAAGAAGTTGAAGGAAGGAGTTTTCTGGCTGCAGTAAATCTTCTCCAGCAAAGTGAAGACTCAGTTAAAAAGATCCAGGTATTCCTCAAAAAAAATTTGTTGCTGCTGAAGAAACAATCGGTTATTTGAATACACAGTCAAGCATTTTATAGCATAGTTAAAGAGTGCTAGAATGGCCAGCACCAACACAATCATGGGTATGTTTAACCCTCAATTCCCACAGTTCAATGGAAAAAACTATGACTATTGGGCAATAACCATGAGAGCCTTGTTTGCTTGTCAAGATTTATGGGAATTAGTTCAAGATGGTTTTGAAGAACCAGCAGATGAAAATGAGTTTAATAGATTAACTCAGGCAGAGAAAGATCTACTAAAGAGCAATAGGAAGAAGGATTCAAAAGCCCTTGTATTTTTGTATCAAGCAGTGGACCAGAGTATGTTTCCAAGGATAGTAGAAGCTAAGACATCCAAAGAAGCTTGGCAAACCCTCAAGACATCCTATCAAGGCATGGAGAAAATGAAGACAGCTAAACTACAGTTGCTGAGGAGAGATTTTGAAAATCTGACCATGAAGGAGTCAGACAATATTGAATCATTCTTCACTCATGTGATTGGTTTGGTCACACAAATGAGAACTCATGGAGAAGTTCTTGAAGAAAGGAGGATTGTGGAGAAACTATTGAGGGTCCTACCCTCAAAGTTTGATGTGATTCTCACCACCATAGAAGAGACAAAGGATCTCTCAAACTTTTCAGTTGATGAACTTCATGCATCACTGATAACACATGAGCAAAGCTTGAGTAGAAATGAAAACTCATCTCTAGAGCAAGCCTTCAAGACCCAGATGACTTTTGGAAGAGGAAGAGGTCAAGGCAGAGGAAACAAAAGAGGAAGAGGCAGAAGCCAGAACAGAGGTGGAAGGAACAGTCCAGCAATTGCTCAAGGAAGAGGCAGCAATCCAAATCAGAACCAAGGCCAAGGCGGCAGCCAACAAAGAGGACAACATCATGCTCAAGGAGAGAGGTATGAAAAATCCAATGTCCAATGTTATTATTGTAAAAAATGTGGGCATTATGCCAATGAATGTAGGAAGAAACAACAAGATATGAGTAATAGTTCTAGTGCAAATATCACTAGAGAAAATATCAGCCAAAATAATGTTTTATTAGCTTGTAACATGGCTGAAACAAACAGTGAAGATATATGGTTCTTAGATTCCGGTTGTAGCAACCATATGACAGGAAACCTAGCCCTGTTTTCTGCTTTAGATCAAAATGTGAAATCAGGAATCACACTTGGGACTGATAGCAAAATTTCTATTATGGGAAAAGGAGAAGTCAAGATATTTACAAAGAAGGGTGAAAAGAAAACCATAGCAGATGTCTACTATGTCCCTGGAATGAGATGTAACCTCTTGAGTATTAGACACCTTGTCCATAAGGGGTACAATGTTTTCTTTAAGAATGATGTATGCACCATCATGGACATAGTACCCAGCAAAAGATGTATTGCTGAAGTCAAGATGACAAGGAACATGATGTTCCCTCTTAGAATAAGGGCAGATTTGAAAAACAAAGAAGTAATGGCAGCTGTTACCCAAGAGGCTTTCCAAAGCGTGCCAAAGGATGAAAATTGGTTGTGGCACTTGAGATTTGGACATCTCAACTTTGGAGGCCTTAACTTGTTGAGCAGAAAAGGAATGGTAAGAGGATTACCATTGATAGAGAAATCAGGCAGCCTTTGTGAAAGTTGCATTTTGGGGAAACAACATAGAGAAATTTTTCCATCATGGAAAATCATAAGGGAAAAAGCACCCTTAGATATTGTCCACTCAGATGTATGTGGACCGATGCAAACCCCATCACTAGCAGGCAACCAATATTTTCTAACTTTCATTGATGATTTTACTAGAAAAACTTGGGTTTAGTTTCTAAAGAACAAAAGTTAAGTGTTAGAAAAATATCGAAATTTCAAAGCACTTGTAGAAAATCAAAGCGGGCTGCATATCAAAGTCTTGAGAACTGACAGAGGAGGTGAGTATATCTCCTAGGAATTCCTACGATTTTGTAGAGAAAATGGAATACACAAGAAATTTACAGCAAGGTACAGCCCACAGCAAAATGGAGTTGCTGAAAGGAAGAAAAGGACCATCATGGATATGGCGAGAAGCATGTTGAAGGCAAAGCATTTGCCAAATGACTATTGGGCTGAAGCTGTAAATTGTGCAGCATATATTTTAAACAGGTGTCCTACAAAAGCAGTGATGAATAAAGTGCCTGAAGAAGCATTGAGTGGGAGAAAGCAAGGAGTCACCCACATGAAAGTTTTTGGATGTGTGGCTTATGCATACATTCCAGATCAGCTAAGGATGAAGTTGGACAGCAAAGGGGAGAAATGTCTTTTCATTGGATACATTGAAGAATCCAAAGCTTACAGGTTGTATATCCCATCTACCAAGAAGTTTTTTGTGACCAGAGATGTTCAATTTATTGAGGAGGGAGCTTGGGATGGAAGCATAGAGAAAACAATGAATGTTAAAAACTGTTTGTCTCATGATGAAGATGATTAGGAGATGGCTGAAACACATCCCCAAACAGCAGCGCCAACACAAGGACAGCAAGCGACACCCTTGAGGAGAAATGAAAGTGCTTTTCCAAGCACACCAAAAAGTGGAAATTCAAGTGCATCTTCAAGCACTTGCACACCAAATGAAAGAGGTAAGAAATTTAGAAACTTGAGTGACATTTATGATGAAGGAATGAATTGCTTGTTTGCTTTGTATTGTCATGTTGATGACCCTATTCATTTCAAAGATGTTATTAAGGATAAGAAATGGATAGAAGCTATGGATGAGGAAATGAATTCCATAGAGAGAAACAAAACATGGGATTTGGTTGAGCTACCAAAAGGTAAAGATGTCATTGGAGTTAAATGGGTTTATAAGACCAAGTGCAATGCTGAAGGAAAAATTGAAAGACACAAAGCAAGGCTGGTTGTCAAAGGGTACAAGCAGCAGTATGGGAGAGACTATGAGGAAAATTTTGCACCGGTTGCAAGAATGGAAACCGTGAGAACAGTGATGTCCATAACAGCACAAAACAAGTGGAAAGTTTACCAAATGGACGTGAAGTCAGCATTCCTAAATGGAGTGTTAAAGGAGGAGGTCTATATTGAACAGCCTCTAGGCTATGAGAAGAAAGACCAAGAACACAAAGTATGCAGATTGAAGAAAGCCCTTTATGGGCTGAAACAAGCGCCAAGAGCGTGGTACAGTAGGATATATTTCTATCTACTGGAAAATGAGTTTGACAAATGAGGGAGAACCCACCGTCTACATCAAAGAAAAGGATGGTAAGATTTTAATTGTTGTGTTATATGTTGATGATGTGATTTTTACAGGTAATGACGACTACCTCATTAAAAATTTCAAATCAGTCATGAAAGAAGAATTCAAAATGACTGACATGGGTTTTATGAGATACTTCTTAGGAATAGAAGTAGATCAAAATGAAAATGGAATTTTTATCTCTCAAGCAAGATATGTAAATGAAGTATTGGGCAAATTTAATATGCAAGAGTGCAAGGCTGCAATTACTCCCACGGTAATGGGATTAAAACTAAGCAAAGAGGACAGAAGCAAGGAATTTGATCCTAGCTTATATAAGAGCATAGTTGGCAGCCTCATGTATTTAACATCAACTAGGCCAGATATAATGTTTGCTGTTAGTTTAATTTCCAGATTCATGGAGAGGCCAAAAGAAGCACATTGGAAAGCAACAAAGAGGATTCTGAGGTATGTTAAAGGTACTAAGAGTTTTGGCATCTTATATAATGTCTCAGAACATTCAGATTTAATTAGCTAGACCGATAGTGATTGGGCTGGAAGTACAGATGACCGGAAAAGCACTTCCGTTTATGTTTTTCACATGGGTTCAGGAGCCATTTCATGGGCTTCTAAGAAGCAATCCATTGTGGCATTGTCTACAACAGAGGCTCAGTATGTGGTAGCTACAGCAGCAGCATGCCAAGTAGTGTGGATGAGAAGAATGTTGAGGAGCTTAGGCCGAGAGCAGGAAAAAGAAACAATGATTTTTTGTGACAACAACTCAGCTATTGCATTATCAAAGAATTCAGTGTTTCATAAGAGAACGAAACACATCGACACAAGGTTTCATTATATCAGAGAATTGGTAAGCAATGGAGAAATCATTTTACAACATTGCAGGACTCAGGAACAGGTAGCAGACATTTTGACAAAGCCATTGGATCAGAAAAGCTTTGAATTTTTGAGGAAATGTTTGGGTATGATTGAATGCCCAGCAGTTGAAATTAAAGGGGGGTGTTGAAAACGTAATTTCAACTACGCATTGGGTGAAGCAGTGCAGCAGCCTAGCAACTTCAGCGATGAGCAACCCCAACGATTCAGCGATGAGCGACTTCAGCGATGAGCAACCTCAGCGATAAGCGATCTGCCGATATCACATCGGCGAAATGGCAATGGGGAACGTATAATTATTTTTTTGGTGTTATTTGCGATGAGCGATCGCCGATATCGCATCGGCGTATCGCTATCGGCATTTTAAGTGGAGCATAACATTTTACAAATGAGCAATCACCGATGGGCCGGACCCGATGCTGGTATTAATATTTTTTGATAGATTATCGGGTCCATAGTATTTTCGCAATCGGGGAAACCAAGGGTGCACATTTTTTTTCATATATGCTTGCTATGCGATGAAGCTCGGACCCGATGGATTTCCAAAACCATATTGTATAATGGTTGAAGTAAAAGCCTGCAAATGAATTCAACGTGAAGTAAAAGTTACATTACTGTATGTTTTGTCAGTAAAACAATAAATGCAAATTTACTGAGGGTTGGTATGTTTTGGTGAAGTTTTAATTTTATCATTTTTTATTTCAGCGGGAGAATGGGCACAAGTAAAAGGAAGTAAAATCATTTAATTTTTATTATCTTCTTTTACGGCAGCATGGCAAGTGAAAACTGATGTAAGTTTTTGGTTGTCATATATAAATGCAATGTTTCAATTTTTTTTGTGAGAGCATTTGAAAAGGAAGGCACAGCTGTGTGTATGTAATGTTCTGTGTATGAAAAAGAATGCACGCAACAGCGTGGGAAATATATATATGTAATTCTTACACAGAGGTGAGTTGTTGGTGGTGAATCCCTCTCCGAAAGAGGAAGATTATAATCTGTAACAACAAGTTTTATTAATGAATAGAAATCCTTGGTGTGTGTGTGAAAACTCTGTCTGGTGCTCATAAATTCTTATGTTTCCGCTGTGTTAAAATTCCTGTGGAGAAACATAGCATTGTCAGCATTGTCTCTGTGTGTAAGTTTTTATTGTTTTTGGGATTTTACCAGAAAAATCCCCAACAATTGAGAACACTACGAAAAGTAGCTTTTCTAATTGTATTTTCCTTCTTTTATATATATAAAAAATTAGAACCGTTGTAGATGTGATTTACTTAAATAAACAAATCTAAAGTAACATAATTCTTTGATGGCCAAAGAAGATGCAAATAAAACTTGAATTAAATAAAATGATTTAGGAACTTTGATGCGAAATAAGTCACACAGAAAATCTCACCTGTGTAATTGTTTTGATGCGAGGAAGAAAACCAAATCCGTGAAAAAGAATTGTAATTCGTTAATCAAATGGTCCTTCAGAATTTCCGAATAGTAAATACAAAGATCAAAAGAGAGATCAACATGTTCAGGTTGTCACATGTGATAAGTCGTCCTCGATCTCTGGCGAGTCTGGCCTTCACAACGGTCGGATGAACATAATTCATAGTCACATTGGCCTAACGGTTGATTGTTGTTGAAGCGGATTCCAAGTGAATAACGTTTCGGAATGAATGTGTTTGATATTACTAAGGTTTCATAAATATAATTAAATTAATATTATAAATAATAATGAGGAATTTACTAGAATTGGAATAATTAAAAAAAAAAAAGGGGATAAAGGAAATTGGAGTAATTTCAAATTCTAGGAAATTAATATGTGGGGAGGTTAGTGATACAAATTTAACTTTTTTAATTTATTAAAATAATGGATCATTTTGTTAAATAAAATTTGTTTATATAAATAAATGTTATAAATAATAATAAGTAACTTATTATAATTGCAATAATATCAAATCCTTAGGAAATTGGTAGGCAGGAGACACTCTCACTAATCTAATTTTTTAAATTTGTTAAAAGTCAATGAAATTTAACAAAATCTTTAATAAAATACAATTATTGATAAAAAAAATTCGTTAAGAGAAAATCCAAGGGATGTTGGAGGGATGTATGGATGTTGGAGGGGTGTAAAGATATTGGAGGGGTGTATGAATGTTGGAGGGGTTAGGGATGTTGGAAGGAAAATATTTTAGTCATGTGCAGGGGTGTATGGATGTTGGAGGGGTGTAAAGAGACTTCCTCTCTGCCCTCCAAGCTCCTATGTCCTTGCGCTGTTTCTTGTGGATGATTTTCCTTCTACCAAGTGGAAAACTCCTTCCAAACTGCGCAATCCTCAAGGATGAATCCTTGACTACGTGCATGAGTTTTCTCAATGAGAAAATACATGAAACTGATCGTACACTGTCCTTGAACATTAATCTCAACTAGGTCTTTCTCATAATAGACATGCTTGAGTTTTTGATGGGGGAAACTTTAGTTAAATGGAGTAGCACTAGTTGAGCGCATTAATTCATCAACTGATTGTTAACTCACTATTAGTTCCTCAAACAATTTGGAACTAATTAACTAGACTTAAATCAATAAACTTAGTTAACTAATTACAACTCAAATATAACTCAATCTTATTTCCTTAATTTGAGAGATAACTCTTGCATGACTTCAGAAATACTTTTAGCTTGAATTTCTCCAACTAATTACTTTAAAATAAACTAATTAATTATTTCCAATTAGCCTTTAAGACTAAATTCGACTTTTACTCACAATTTAATTCAAGGAAAAATTAAATTGGAATATTCTCGTTGCCATATTTCAACACTTCCTCTTAACAAGAAAGTAATTATCTGCCACCTCGATCTTGTCTCTATGGAACTTGAATTTACACTTTGACAATCCCTTTGTCAAAATGTTAGCATCTTTCATCTCTATCCAAATATATTGCAGCAACATGATCCTCCTCGCTACAGAGTCTTTGAGATGATGATGTTGGATGTCGATGTTCTTGGGCCTATCATGAAATACTGGATTATCAAAGAGTTTGATACAACTCTAATTACCACAATAGATCATAGTTGAATCCATCCTCTAATCAAACAAACCAACTAGGATTTTCCACATCCATATCGCCTCACAGCTACCTGACTTGCAGCCATGTATTTTTCCTCTTCTAAGCTAAGTGTAACTAACCTCCGTTTCCTAATGTACCAAGAAAATGCCACTGACCCAAGGTTGAAAATACCTCTTAATGTGCTCTTCCAATGTGATGGACTCCCTACCCAATCTTCATCAGTAAAGCCATGTACCTTCACTCCCTATGTCCATCTGTACTGTTACACTGAATTTTGTCACCTTGACTATCTGCAGTTATATGGCCCCATCAATAGCCATATTGTCCTCCTTGTCAAGCCCCATACCTCTGCTCTTCATGTCAAAACTTCAAAAGAGAGAA